>CAJNIZ010018335.1:199755-210892 GCA_905231905.1 Symbiodinium pilosum
AACCCAAAAACTCCAAAACCCTAAAACCTAAACCCTAAACGCTAAAACGGCTAAACCCTAAACCCTAAACCCTAAAACTCCTAAACCCTAAACCCTAAACCTCCTAAACCGTAAACCCTAAACCTCAAAACTCCTAAACCCTAAACCCTGAACCCTAAACCTCCTAAACCCTAAAACTCCTAAACCCTAAATCTCGCCGCGCCTTTGAGCC
Source organism: Symbiodinium pilosum (assembly GCA_905231905.1). Lineage (NCBI taxonomy): Eukaryota > Dinophyceae > Suessiales > Symbiodiniaceae > Symbiodinium > Symbiodinium pilosum. The sequence continues at coordinate 199,967 of CAJNIZ010018335.1, forward strand.
CTTGACCCAGTAGTGGCAGCATTTTTTCAAGGCTGCAGCCATCCCATAGGAACGGTGTAGGGTTTTGGGGTTTAGGGGTTAGGGGTTTAGGGGTTTAGGGTTTAGGAGTTTAGGAGTTTAGGGTTTAGGGGTTTAGGGTTTAGGGGTTCTATCAAGGGCTGAGGGTCCCAGACCCTGGGAAGATGTAGAAAGACGTAGAGCCCAAAACTAGGTAGAATAATTGCCCAAAACACCTAAAAACAGCCCAAAAGGCCATTACTCTGCATACATTTGGTAAGGCCCAAAACTATTCTGGAATAATGTTAGGAGGGGGGTCTGGTTTCTGGAGCCTCCCCGGGGGTCTAGTCTAAGCTAGGACCTCACACACAAAGGGACACAACTCAACTGCAATTCCGGGGGCTGTAGGGTTTAGGGTTGTTCTGCTTTTGTGAGGTTTAGTGTCCTAATTGAAATTTAATGGGAATCCTAAACCTCTAATTCCTGTTTAGGATCCAGGGTGTTGGGGTCTTGGTCAAGAGCTCCGAACTGCCATGGAATGCGAAGCATCTTCAATCTAGGTCTGGGTTAAAGGGTTAAGGGTCAAGGTTTATGGCTTAGGGTATAATGTGAAGGGTCTATGAGGGCTCAGGGTTTAGCGTCTAGGGCTGAGGTTATAGGGATGGGTCTGGAGTTGGTCTATGGGGCTTGAGCCTTGGTAGTTATGAGTATGCATGCCGCAAGTGAGTCTACCAATGTAGTCGTAGCTATCCGTGAGCTTTTGAGTAGTACTACTGGTAGTAGCAGTAGTAGTAGTAGTAGTAGTAGCAGCAGCAGTAATACTAGTATTGATGGTAATATTTGCGCTTTGCAAGAATTGGAGGCCCCTCTGTGAGAAGGCGAATAACGAGGATTACAATATCTTGGGCTCTATATTACGGCCCCCAATTCTTCCCTGAACCCTAAACCTACTTAGTTAGTTAATAAGAAGCCCCTAAACTCTACACCCCTAACACTCAGTTATTACAAAATAACAAGAATGCCTAGACCCCAAAAGAAGGTAAAATAATAGCCAAAAACCACATAAAACAGCCCAAAAGGCAATAATTCCTACATACATTTGCGGTTTATGTAGCAGATATTAGTAGTCTGTTCATGCGCGTCAGATAAGGTAAATTCGGCTGCAGGCAGAGCATCGCCTTGAGAAGCAGCGATGGAGATTGAGACTACCTAAACCCCCAAAAGTATGCTAGATAATAGCCGTAAACCCATAATAACAGCCATAAAGGCAACTTTTTGGCATACTTTTGGGGTCCAGGTAGTCCTCTCCCCTGAGCAATGTAATAGGGTTTAGGGTTTAGGGTTCAGGGTTTAGGGTTGAGGGCTTGATGTGTAGAGTCCAGGACTCAGGGTTTCGGGTGCAGGAAGTAGGATTTAGAGTTAAGGAGCAGGCTCCCCCTAACAATGCGCCAGTACAATACCATGCTATACTGGTGGGAATATTTGTAACTACGGGAAGAGAAGGTTGTTAATGGGGGGGGACTATATTTGCCTGAAAGAAAATAATCAGAAGCACAAACCCTAAACCCTAAACGGAAGTCTGGGATCGGCTTCAAAAAAATAGAACACGCCCGCCGCATATGAGCTATAGTCTAAACTCCCTAAAGGGGATTATGCGGGGGAAGTATATAGGATTATATAAGGTCATATTTGGTTTAGGGCTTAGGGTCTCAACTTCTTAAAGGGAGTTATATGGGGGATTCATAGGGGAGTATTATCGGGCTTAGTAAGGGGGATACCGGCAGTTTAGACAATGGCTCATATGGTACCTTACACTACAATATGCTACTCGTAATTTCTGGCAACCCTTAGCTAGGGTGGGTTTGGGGGCCCTATAACAATTTAATCTTTGTGGCTTCATAAGGATTTTATAGGAATTAAGGGTGGCAAAAATGCAAACTATTTTTCAAATCCTGAGGCTCCAAGTAGCCCAATGTAGGTAGTATTAAAAGACTTTGGCACCCAATGTAGGAAATATTTGTAGACGTGGAGCCCTAGGGAAACCTACCTCTTTTAGGACGGGGATCTACCTTCGAGAGCCTGCGAGGTGTCTGCATAGCCACAGGCCCCTTCAGGGTTTAGGGTTTAGAGTTTAGGAACAGGATTTGGGAATAGGGTTAAGATTTCAGGCAAAGAAGGAAGGCTAAAATGAGCAAACACGCGGAAAATTACATACAAGCTGGGGTTCTATTTGGGTTGCACGAATTACACAGTCTTCAGGTAATAACAGTGTGCTGGCTACCCAAACCCCCCCAATCAAGGACCGTAGATTCTTTTGGGCTCAGTATCATGATGGCTGGGGGTACCCAAGCCCTCCTCTTGCTACCAATACAAGGTTGAGCTGCGAAAGTCGGCAATTTACAAACCACGCTTTCCAGATATACCGAACAACCCTTTACTTTGTCTTTCTAATGGGGAGCCCCAAGACGGACGTCAAATTGTAAGAAACCCTGCACCTTAAACCCTACATCGTCTCCAGTGAACCTCGGTAGAACAGGTGCTCGCAGTTCTGGAAAGACAGCATGCGAGTGGAGATGTTCAAGCAAAAGATGCCGGCAGACTACCAAAACCCAAATTCGCAGCGAGCATTCAGCACAGTGTCTTCCAGCAAGGCATCACGAATGAGGATAGTTAGACCACGGGCGTCCACGCTCATTTTTTAACCCCGCAATAATATACTCTAAATCTGTTCCTAACCTTCACACCCCAAGTAACTATCAACCTCTTAAATCTCAAGCCCCCAAGCTACTATAGAAGCCTAAATAATTACCAACATGATCCCCTATCACCGTCGTATAAGCACCGTAATATCTACCCCTTAAAGTCCCAATCAGGGGGTTTTACGAACAGAAAAACACGCAAAATCATGTTCAGAGGACCCCCGGACCCCAAGCCCTAGATTATGACATCATATACCACGCCCCCCAAAGCCCTAAACCCTGAGCCCTAAACCCCAAACCCTACATCCTAAGCCTTAAATCCTGAATCCTACGCCCTAAACCCTTAATCCTAAGCCCTAAACCTTAAGTCCTAAGCCCTAAACCTTAAGTCCTTAGCCCTAAACCTTAAATCCTAAGCCCTAAACCCTGATAAAGTCTCTTCGGCCTGGACTGGGGCTTCCTCCATGGCAACACCCATGCTGCAGACCTCTGGGTGCCATCAGGTTTAGGGTTTAGTGTTTAGGGTTTAGGGTTTAGGGTCGTGTTTGGGGGTTGAGGCTTTAAGGGGGGGTTGAGGCTTTAGGGGCTTAGGGTTTAGAGGATTTAGGCTCTAGGGGGCTATGGGTGGGTACCTACCGGCTCCTTACAGGAAGTGAACATAGGTATTACCATAAGGTATATCTGCATATATATATGTATAGATATCACATGAATATGCAGTACAACTATAGTCCCCCTTACGTAGATAGAATTTGGCGTATATGGGGATCTTAGTATAATATACCCAAAGCCATATTCCATCTACTTCAGGGGGACTATATGTGTATATATACAGGTATGGATGGGGACGTGATGTATAGGTGGGGTCATTCCCCCTTACAGTAACTGTTACCACAATGGGTTATAGGAGTTATAAGAACCTCTTTAATAAGGCCCCTTTACGGACAGTTACTGGGAGGGGGAATGACCCAATGTATAGGGATTCTTCCACCCACTCCCACTTAAACACCTGTAAGCCTATGGATGCTTGTTAGGTGTAGGTTTTGGCGTTTGGGTTTCCCGGCTTCAGGGCCGGGAAAGAATACTTAAAACGACCAAAAAGCAACTATTTTACATACTTTTGGGGTTCAGCCAGGTACAAAACCCTTTATTGTTGGGTATATACATTGGTTAGTCTAGGTAGGGGTTTGGAAGCAAGCACCTTCACAACAACAAGAATCCCGAACTCCCCGGGACATGAAGCTGAGACTAAACCTTGCACCTGTTAAGGCCTACCTGGACCCCAAAAGTTGGCAACGTAATAGCCCAAAACCACTCAAAACAGCCCAAAGGGCCATCATTCTGCATACTTTTGGGGTTCGGGCCCAAAGCTTTCACACACTAATCCAGTTACTCCGGGCCTGTGGATGCAAGGTTTAAAGCCTGAAGCTTCATGTTTAGGACATACCCAGAGTAACCAAAATACTCAACAAGAAGGGTCTTGTAACTTATCTTGTGTTATCTGCACCTTTTCTAATATAGGGTCTGGGCTACCTCTAGGACATAAGAAAAAGAAAGTTTTCATATGTCAAACTCTACGCCTAAGCCCTAAACCCTATACTTCAAAGCCGTAAAGCCCTAATAAGCCCTAAATCCTGGGCCCGAAGCCGTTGGCTTTAAAGCTTAGAAGATCCGTGACCTGGGCCCACGCCTCTACCCTAGCCTAAACCCAAAGGGTCCATGTAGTTATATATTATATACTTAGGGCCCAAAGGGGTTCCCATATAGCTACTTTAGGGCCAAAGTGTATACTATATAGCTACCTGGACCCTTTGGGAAAGCTGGACTGGGCTTTAGGTTTAGGGCTTCGGGCTTCAGGTTTAGGGCTTACCTACACTAGATATTTTCTGAAGTAGGGGTCCCCTGATGTTCTCCAAAACATAGAATCCTGTCCCCATCAAGCCCCCCCCCCCCCAACCATTGTCTTGGAACCTCATCCAGGGACTCAAAAGGGAGTTGTAAATGGGCTGGCTATAATGACAGTTAGACCTGGGTTGCAATCCGAATTACGAAGCCTTCCTGATATATCCCTACGACCCCCCGGTTTCCCATGTGATTTTCCACTGGATTCTGCATGCTTGGCTGGCAAGTAATCATGGGACGTGACTCCCAAATCTTCAACTACATTTAATGGGAACCTACACCCTAAACACCTTCACAGTGGTCCGTAAAAGCCGCCGCACCTGCTCCTCCACGTACTCCAGTCGACCGAGGATGTCCTCTGTCACCTGCCTGTTCTCCAACCATTTTATGGGTATAGGGTTGGAGGGTTTAGGGTTTAGGGTTTCTGGAAAATGGCCTCATGTACACAGCCAAGAGTATGGTCCTTGTTGTAGGGTAAGGGCTTCCAAAAAGAGCTGTCTAATCTTTGGAACTGCTACAGAACTTTCGACATCCTATATAGCACCAACTTGGGAAGACTTTGTTTGCAGGATTCAGGGTGGCCCCTCACATACTACAAACTAGGTTTTTCAGGTAAAATGAAACTTGAATCTGTACTGCTTAGGGTTTCGGGTTTAGAGGGTTCAGGGTTTCAGGCTTGTACCCCTAGGGTTGTACCCCTGGGTTTTGGGATCCTTTTAAGGGACCCTAGGGGACTACATTGGCTCAGATAAGGGCTATATTAGGGCTATATTGGGCAAAACCTTTTAGGCGTACGGCCTTAGAATTACAACCCAGGAATCCTTGAGATGGGTCAGGAGTCAACTAACTAGGTGCAGCGTGCACCAGCCTGCATACACCCTAAACCCTAAACCCCTAAACCCTAAACCCCTAAACCCTAAACCCGCATAGGAGTCTGCAATGCCAGGCTTTTCCGATCTACGTGGACTGTGCATCATAAGCAAACCCAGAGCCTCCCGTCGGCAGACCAAGGTCTTTTTGCCACAAACAATTAGAGTAAGGTTTGGGAATACATGTCACCATGGTCGTATGAAGGCTTCATGAGAATGATTTGGGCAGTTCTTAGAGCTTCTACATCAATTAGGACTACGCTCCCTAGTCTGCTGTGGATGTAGGACTCGCGCGGCCAGGGGCTGGTTTGGGGGTCTGATCTGTCTCCGGATGGCCAGAGGAAGTAGAATTCAGGCTTCTAGCCCCATGCCAGGGCATGCAGCTGCAAGTGCCCACCTAAACCCAAAAACCTAAACCATGCCAGGGCAACCAGCTGCAAGGGCCCACCTCAACCCAAAAACCTAAACCATGCCAGGGCATCCAGCTGCAAGGGCCCACCTAAACCCAAAAACCTAAACCATGCCAGGGCATCCAGCTGCAAGGGGCCACCCAAACCCAAAAACCTAAACCCCAACCAGAGAGGGCACAGGAACTTCCACATTTCCGTGGGCTTCTGAACCCGGAAGCCTGACGGCTGTTGTCCACTAACTGTATGACCCTCTCTAAGTTCAAGCCCTGGCTACTATAGAGGCCTCAATAGTTACCAATATCATTTTGAAGTCTACTCGAGGGACGCTACACCATAAAGATGCAACGCTGGAACCATCATATTTGTAAGTATTTAGGCTTCCAGAGCTCCCAGCCCATGGCGTGCTACAACTGCTGCTGCATCTAGATCTATGACGAAGAGGGCAGTCCGCCAAGAGCCCCAGGTACCCAATTGGGATATGCTTTGATCCCCTCAAGGGATTCCCATGTGAGTACTTTTGGGGATCTAGGTACATCCCATGTAGACACTTGGAGACTTTGGGCCAATCAGGGAACACTTGCTAAAGCTCACACCCAGAATCCACTCTACCCCAACCACCCCGAGCAGGGTCACTAAAGAGGCCCAACAAAGGCGATTGCCGTTTTTGCCGTTCAGGGTTCTCATGGCCGTCCATGTTAACCTGCTGGGCTGTTGTTGAGGAACTTATGTTAAACAACCTTATGGTTGCTATGCATGTATGTATGTCTGTATGTATGTATTTACGTGTGTAAACTGCTATGGCTCCGCCTGGCGATGTCCTCTTGAAAGTTGGAGCACATCTCCTGCAACCTTGGCAAAACGCATGTACTACAGTATGGGCAATGTCAGTGCTATTTGTAAGTACCCAGTTTAGCATGAAGCAAACGAAGCTGTAGGGTATCACCTAACTTATATGTTGGGTTTTCCTTCCCTAGCCTCGGCTTCCCATGTCTATAAACATGCCTTGATTGAATTCTCTCCTTAATCGATTTCAGTAATTACATGATCTACGAGTCCAGCAGGGTGCTTATGAGTCGGGTTGACTCCCCAAACCCTAAACCCTTAGGCCTCCTGGGATTGTAGCTCAGATCACCCGGCTGCGCGAGCTCTCTGCATAAATCTCCGTACAACCGCCTTAGCCTGGATCAGTCTCTGTGAGGGATCAAGTACCCAAACGTTGGGGCCCGGAATCCCAAATACTCTAGCTTGACTCAACCCAGTCATCCCTAAACAGCCCAAATCAAAATTAACTCTGGAACGCTTTGGGGTGTAGTTTGATCTAAGTGGGTCTCTGGGGGGCCTAAAATCCCAAATATATGGTAAACCTGGACCCTTGCGGATTGATCTGCTAAGGACATTACCTAAGCCCCACAAACATGTAAAATAATACCAATAAGCCCATACACTATGCATCTAAGGATTCATATTTGAAGGATGTTGGGCCCAAAGGCCATACAGCCATAAAGCCCTAAACCCTAAACCAAGGCAATTCTTTTACATACTTTTGGGGCCCAGGTACACTCAAGTTGGTTGCCTTGCCGCGCTAATGCATGCTTTTTACGAGCATGAGGTAGTCTTACTATAAACCCAAAACTTGAACCCCTAACGCCAAATGGCCGCCCTATGTACAAATCGAAGCCCGAGACCCAAACCTTTAACCTTTAACCCCTGAACCCTAAACACGAAACCTTTTTTCCGCAAACCCCTAACCCGCACGTCGTGTAAGAAGTTGGTTGTCTGGGTACCAAAGTTGGAATGAAAGTGTGTTTGGGTCAGTGTTTGTGGTGCCTGAACCACCTTAGGATAGGATTTCTATGCAAACATCTACCCAAAAGGAGGCTAGAATGGTATTCTGAATAACATTTTCAACGGGATACCATGACGCTCAATACAGAATACGATGTGCTGTATTGAACGCTACGGTATTCCGTTGAGAATGTTATTCATTAGGTGTTGGGGCTTAGGATAGTACCCTTGGGTTTGGGTCCCTGAAGCATGGAATATAGGTCTGAAAAAGGGTATTTGGGACCCAAAACCTAAGGTTACAAACATTAAGGGTACAAACTTAAAGTCTTTGATCATTGGTTTCCAAAACCTGAACCCGAAACCCCTATCCCCCAGATATGACGCTAGGGACCCCTGTGGGCACAATACCAAAAAAACAACTTGGTAAATCACGCCCCTAATCACTCGTCCGAATAATCAAAGCTTCCACTGTGTCCTACACCCAAAACCCCATACCCTAAACATTAAACCCTTGGTTGGCCCTTGGAGCCCTTTGAAAAATAGTAGTATATAGGGTCCTTATGAAACCAATTAGGGGAAATATGTAAGTATCCCAAAGGCCAACCCAGAACCCTAAATTCGAAACCCTAAACCCTAAACCCGAAGGCCAACCTAGAAGCCGAAATTTGAAACCCTCTCATGCCCAGGAGCTCCCCTTGCATCTGAGTCAGGGCTGCTATGTCTTTCTGCCACGTAGCTTTCCAAAGCTTGGGTTTAGGGTATATTTTTTGTGTATAGGGTTTTAGGGTTTAGGGTTGTGGCTTGGGATTTAGGTTTGGGTTTAGGGTCCGGGGTTTAGGATTTACGGTCCCATACACCTAAGGTCACCCAGGGTGCCCTATGTTGAAAAAAGCTTTCCACAACAAGTATCCTTGTCGGGGGTCGGTGTTAACGCAAAGTCAAGCCTTACAACCTCTGTGTAAGCTTCGCCGTGCTGCCTCCACGCACTGGCAGCTGGCTCGACATTGTAATATGGATATATGAAGCCCTTAAACTGCCCCCTTGAATGGATGGTTTCTGCATTACACAAGGTATACACGTTAGGGTTTAGGGCTTACTTTCGGTTCCAACATCCGCTTGCCGCTATGCATTCCAAAGCGCTGAATGTCACGTCCACCGAAACTAAAGCAACAACACCCTAAACACTAAACTTAATACATGGCACGACACATCTTTGAAACCTTTGACCACACAAGCCCTACATTAACACTTAACACACTAAATCTTTGCAGGCCCAACCCCTCCCTGAACCTTCCAAGTACCCAAAATTACGGCCTCTAACCCCAAGATGATGTGTATAACGGCCCTAACTAGGGGCTGTTGGGAGGTCCAGGCCTTGAACTCTATCTGCTCCGGAGCCCTCCTTGTTTAAGCAGCCGCTAATTGGAGGGTCAGAACAGGCAAACATAATTTCTAAAGCCTAAGCCCTAAAGTCAGTTTCAGGCCGCCCCAGGTTGGAATGCGACCCCTAACCTGAAAACACCCTACTTTGAGGGGCCCGTGGCTTGAACAGCATACTGCGACACCTCAATATCTATGTGTAACCCTTTAGAAGTAGATTCCCTAAGCCTTTAATAGCCGCAGGGTCCGGAAAAATATGTAGACCCCAAACCCTTAAACCAAAACCCTGAACCTTGAACCCTAAACCCCACGCCCTCAACCCTCAACCCTGAACCCTAAACCCTGAACCCTAAACTCCGAACCCACAACCCTACACCCTAAACCCTGAAATCCTCAACCCTAAACCCCAGTCTGAAATACTACGCTGCCAGGCCTGGAATTCATCTATTCCTTCTTCCAGGCGCTGTATCTGCGTCGTGCAGTTTCGGGGACCATTATAAAGGTTATATATTATTAGGGTTTAGGGTTCAGGGTCTAGGGTTTAAGGTTTAAGGGCTCAGGGTTCTGGGTTAGGGCTATAGGGGGGTTATAAAGGGATAATGGAACAGAAAATGGAAACTACTATTCAGGGATTATGGGTTTAGGGTTCAGGGGTTTAGGGATTTAAGGGTAGGGGATTGTTCTGCAGGTCCTCGTAAAGAAGGGACCATTGGGAACACACTTCCTTAAAAGGGGACCCTAGCCGAACAGGAAACCTATAATCATGGCCATGGGCCATCTCGGAGACAGGAATTCTGAACAACCACCACATAACTAGAATAGGGATTTTTAAAAGGGATATCGTAGGGGGTTTGTAGGGATGTATGCGGCTACGTAGAATGTAGTGGACTTATAGGGTTATGTAGATTGCAAAGGCCTGTGTACTTTGAAGCAGGCTGCATTATTCAAATAGAAAAATATGAAACATGAAATGGAGCGGGGCTTAGCACACATTCATAAGGGCCTACACAACAAGAATAAGGACTTGGGTTATATCATACCATACTTGAACTGAAAAGGGGTTCCGACAGATAAGGTTGGAGATCATGCATGCTTCTATACTCGGCCTCCACAGCATTCTGAAATGTGAGATCTTCCCTGAACCCTAAACCCACCTAAACCCTAAACCCTAAACTGGACAAGGCCTGTACCAAAGTCACCAGATGGCACGGGAATTCAACCTAAATTCGGGCCATTCTCGGGTAACCGGAGCACTGTTGCATACCACTGCGCTGCCTGACTTTGTCTGCAGCAGCCTGGGGGTTGCTTGCTACCAGATGTAGGAGCTCAGGTTTTTAAAGGTTTAATGCGGTTGAGGGTTTAGGGCCTAGGGTTAAGGCTTGGAGTTTAGGGCAGGGCCCTCACGTCTTGCAGAGGAATTCAACAAATACTGAGCAGCTTGTAATCCTGAAGGCTCTGGTTAGGCTCTACCTGCACCCCAAAAGTAAGTAACATGAGAACCCAAAACCACTAAAAACAGTATATACACGAATCCATTATTTTTCATACGTTTAGGGTTCAGGTAGGTTTCTCATACCCTCTTTGATGACAGAGAGCTCACGGTCACACGAAATCGCATGAATTCCACGGCACGTTGCTTCTTCCGTCCTCCTACATCAGGCCCCGAGCCCTCTGAAAGCCCCGCTTCAACTTCAAAATCGCATACCCCTAATCACCAAGCTCACTAAACCCGAGAAGGAGTCTAGGGTTTAGGGTTTAGGCGTCGTCTTCGTGGAAGTCAAAATCACCACCACAGCGACCCCGACCCCAAATAGCATACACCTACGCTCCAAAGGTCTTCCCATATAGCTTCTTGGGGCCAAGGAGTATAGCCCTAAACCCTAA
>CAJNIZ010018336.1:3356-20450 GCA_905231905.1 Symbiodinium pilosum
TAAGGGCCTTGGTATAAGGATCCCTACTATAATCCCTATTAAGGGGAGGGGTTTATTAATCCCTAAACCCTAGACCTTAAACCCTAAACCCTAAACCCTAAACCCTATAAACCCTAAACCCTGTAAGTTAAACCTGCAAAAAAGCCAGCCTTTCCGGTCTCCACGCAAAGCAAGGCGCGGAGTGGCCTACAGATTCCCATTAAGCTTGTAGGGTTTAAGGTATTAGGGTTTAGGGTTTGGGGTTTAGGGTTTAGGGTTTAGGGTTTGGGGTTGAGGGTTGAGGGTTTAGGGCTTAGGGTTTAGCGTTTAGGGTTTAGGGTGCTTGTACTTTCTGGCCCATGGGGCTTCAACCCTACTTACAATCCCCCTAGATGGGATTATAGGGTTTATCCCAATTATAGATGGGGTTAGAACACCAGTTATAAGCAGTTACTAAGTCCAATGGGCCTCCAAGTAGGGTTTAAGGGATTAGGGTTCACTGATTCTTAATAGGGAAGAAGGGAATACGATATAAAGGGCTTTGGGTTTAGGTTTTGGGGTTTAGGTCTTTGGGGTCTAGGACTTTGGGGATCTAAAGCCTTGGTGTGTTGAGGTAGGCTTAGAGCTTAGAAAGGGTTAATCATGCAATGTGACTAGAGCTTCCGATTTAGCTATCATTCCGGGTTCGGTATGCGCGGCTACATGAGTGGAGTGAAAAGGTTCACAGAAGTATGATCTTACCGATGCAGGGTCCCTCATGCAAGCCTACAGTTGCGTTCAAGGCTCCGCACGCTGCTATGCCTATGCCTATGCATTATTGAAAGGAGTTATCAAGTGGGTAGGTTCCAGGCGGGTACCCTTACATAAGGCTTGTATAAGTATACAAGGCTGACACGGGGACACTATGACTATATAGGGACTATGTACGGCTTACTGTATATGGAGAAACTACTCACCCGAAACTTCCTTAGAACTATTAACCTAAACCCTAAACCCTAAGAATCACCACCAAACACTCTTCGTCCATAAGCTGTCCTATGCGCCAGACGGATTTGGTGGTTTCCCCAGATAAGGGTGATCCCAATACAGCACCCCAAATACTCTTATCCTCATTCTAGGGACCACCAACAAAGGTAACCCTATTTAACCTGGAGGAAAGCCTAAAACTTACACCCTATACATCCCCATATAACTTTATGCACCCCCTGTAAACCCCTTTAAAGGAGCCCCCCACCCCCCTAAAAGCCGTTGGACTTGAGGATTGGGGCTCAGTCTGCGCAGCTACAAGCAGGATAGGCTTGGAGGGTTCAAGGCGTCTTCGTTTTCCCTAAGGGTTTAGGTTTTAGGGTTTAGGAGTCCAAGCACCCAATAATTGGGCACTTGGGTATTGGGTAAACCCTAAAGAACCCCAAACCCTAAACCCACGTTTTGGGTAGGTATGTGACTGTTGGGTACTTGGACCCTCAGGGTTTGCAAAGAAGTACGAACCTTCTACCATAATTAGGGTTTAGGGTTTATAGCAGAATCCAACCCTTATACATATCCCTGAAAATCACTCAGTGTTCAACTTATGTTGACTTTGTTTTTCAAGTCGCATCTCCACAAAACTGAACTACAGTTGCCCTAAACCCGAATCCCCAAACCCTCATCTTTAAACCCTAAACCCTGGATGTTCAGGCTTCGACATTACGAGTATTTGTATGGGCCACTTGAGGTAGCTTCGCTTCTACTTGGGGGTTCCGGGTAGTTATACCCCAATTTATTTACGGTTTAGGGTGTAGGGGTTAGGGGTCAGAGTCTGGGGCTTACGATTTGTTGTTCAGGGTGGAGGGGTGTGGGGTTTAGGGGTTAGGGTTTAATGGTAACTAAGTCTAACCTAACAAAGGGCAGTTACACAGAAACTGGGGGGGTATAGGGATATGTGCTGGGATTGAGGGTTGATTGATTATACGACTGGCGCTTGTAACCCAAATTAAAGCCATTAAGGACTGAGGGCGGTCTCTACTTGAGCTTTTAGATGGGTTAAAATCCGTTTATAGCCCTCTACTACCCGAGTATCGCCCCTACATATACCGTACATAAACCCTCATAACACGAAGTCGCCAGGGTTCAGGGGAACGTTACTAGTAGCTTTGCATAAATATGACGCATCCTCACCATGAAGCCCTTAACCCTAAACCCACGAGAGGACACTGGGAGCTTCAAGTTGGGAAATCCCATGATACCTGAATGCCGAAGTATCTACACTAATGACCTTTTCCCACCATTCTTGAAAGGGTTCTTGGGCCACTTTACCTATACTCTAGGTTCTAGCTAATATTGCCTTTTTGGCTGCTTTTCTGGGTTTGGCTACCTGCTTTGGGGGTCTAGGTACTGTTGATAGAGGACATCCTGCACCACCTCAAGGCTTTGACTTTTTGACTATCAGAATTTCTGGGCCTTCAGCTGGTGCAGTGTGTTTCTTGCATCAACAGTCCCTAAGGGTCCAAGTACCCAGGATATAGGTAAATGGGTATTAGTAATTGTAATACAGGTTTTGGGGAAGTATATGATTATTGGGTACTTGGACCCTTAGGGAGTAGCGGCCTTGGAACGCTTTATTATGGACTCTGTCCGGTTTGCGGTATGCTGTTGCACCTGTCTGTTTTTGACAGTGTGCAAAGCCATTCTCTGATGGCCATTCAACTTCTCGAAGGCGATATATGCGGACACCCCGGTCGCGCTTCGGAGTTGTTCAGGGTCTGTGGTTCTGGGTGTACGCTAGGGCCCCAAACAACCCAACAGGAGCGAGATGTACGGGCTTTACATAGAACATTTTAGGAGGACCCCCCGCCCTGTAATAGTGGTATGATAGGAATATAAAAGGACCCTAAATAGTCCTTATAATCCTTTATCACGGTTACAGGGTGTGGGCTGCCGGGTCCTGATAAAGCATATTACTCATAGACTTGGGGGTCGAGTTTGTGGAAGGTCTTACTCCGCCATCGCAATAGCTGGAGCTGCTACATGCGAGTAGAAGCAGTAGAAGTCCTAATAGCAACACCCACAATGTCCTTGTAATCCCCATATATCCCCAAGCTCCATAAACCCTAAACTGCATCCCAACTGCTGGACATGGGTTTACAGGGCTTGGGGTGAGAGGTCTGTTCTGGAGACCTTATACAAGGAATGATCCCACCTCCTGCATGGCGGTTTTTGCATACCCTTTGGGCCCTCTTACCATAAGCACGGCGCGTTGTTTGTTAGTTGTTTTGTGCCGCCCCCACAGACTTGAAAACGAGGTCCGCTCTTCATATGCACCCACAATACTCCGTAGCCCAAGGTTTACGATACTTAGGGTGGTGCAGGGTTTCCTGAACACTAGCTCATGTCGTGGGAAACGCTACGCAGAGCCCAACTGAGAACCCCAAAACAATCACTTGCGCACCCAGATCCCTGGGCGGGTCTAAATACGTAGAGGCCACAAGCAATACCTAATACTGCGGTTGGGTGATTTCTAGTAACCCTTTCGTGGATTCTACTTTCTAGATCCTCGCGGGGTTCTGGGCAGTTGGGCGGGATGCAGTTCATACTAAAACAAACCCTAGGTGATTCAGGGTTTAGGGTTCATATCTTGAAAACTATCGTAGTACAGAAGGTCTTTTCAATATACGCAGAATATAGAGCAGATTAGGACTTCATAGATTCTGGGCCATTGCTGGGGGTTTAGGTTGTAGAGTCTAGGAAATTTGTAAGCTTCTCCAGGCGTAACTCCTTAGGACTCAGTGCCACAAAGATCTTGTTTCAAAGGCACCTGGGCAAAAGCCTGCAAAGTAAGTTTACAGCACGCGTTGGAACAGCGGCAAGGGTTAAGGTTTGTGGGAAAGGGCTGTTAGGGACCCAAAAACTCCATTTAACCAGCTACCTACTCAGGGAGTCCAGGTGCAAAATGCCTTGAGAGAAAACCTTGCAGCAGGATGCAGTCGTGACAAAGAGGGTTTCACCTTCCGGCCATCCGTGATCCTGGCAAGCCTAACCACTTTGATCTGAAGAGCCAAGTGCATGGTTCCAGAGACTAGATTGAGACATTGTCTAAGGCTCCACAGACTCTAGTGGCGCAAAAGTCCTGGTGCACCTCTTGTGCAAGGACGAGAAAGATTAAAAGTGTTTTGAACCCTGGTGTGGGCCTTATGGCCCAAGACTCTCAGTCTAGTCAGGGTAGTTGGCACATGGTATGACCTCTGAAGGAAGCGCCCTGGAAAAAAACAAAGGATCCGCGCCGCTGCATGATTGCGACATGTTTAGGGTTTGGGGCTGAGGGCCTCGACCAGAAATCTAGGGGTCCAAGTGCCCATATGCATATACATCCCCTGTAAGACTTTATCAGTACATATAAATGCCGTGACTACAATTTCAAGCACTCAAGTACTGGGTACTTGGACAATAATGGGATAGCCACTCCTAGGACCGAACTTCCACTGCGACCAGATTAGGTTTAGGGTTTAGTAGGGAATGGGAAAAATGAAATCTAGTAGATGCTTTAGGGTATAGGTTTTCCTGGTGACGGTGTGTACTTGGAGACTGTAACCACGACCCAAATTAATATGGCTGGAACCCAGTCATAACCCGGTTAAGGAACTCGGGGGGCTTGTAATTGAATTTTAAATACAGTTATATTTTTCTTGTGCTTGTTCAGCTTGGGGTTACCCTGAACATCCAGGTGACAAGGACCGGGAATGGAGGAGCTGTTTGAAAAATAGCTACCGTTGCCCCATCTTCTCGGGCCCCAAATCGTTTAAGGTTGAGGGGTTATAGGGTCAAGGATTTCAAGATTACGCGGCTTCGGCTTGAAGATCACAATCTCTATTCTGAGAAACCTCTTTTTTTGGACACACCTCCCCAAAAGTAACCCCCATTGGAGATCACTCAACGTCATCTCCAAAAGCAAGCTCGCGGTTTAGGGTGGTGTAGGGATTAGGGTAGAAATGCTCCTCGGAAATGATAGACTCCATGATGCATGTCATGGATTCCCGTACTGCATCACCCCTTTACTACAACCCCTAGGCCCCCTGAAATGCCCTTAATTCGCTTGATTTTCCTTAAGCAGCCTTTATCACGGTGGAACCTGGGGGGTAGCATAAGCAGGGGTAGTGGGGGGTAGCAGGGGAACCCATGAACATTTAAAAGCTACCGTCAAGGTTAAACACCAAATACCTATACCCTGAATCTACATCCCTGTACCTAAACCCAAAGCACCGCTCCCCCGGGCATGAAGGACCACAAAGCCCAATTTTTTGGGTGTATGGTATGGAATAGACGAAATGATGCTTCTACATGAACGCCCCAGAATCTGTTCTTGGCTCCATGTTCTCTTCCATTCCTTCACTCACTGCGTAAAAGCAAGACACCGGCGAGACCCCAGCTCTACACCTGCAATCCGACATCATCATATTGTTTTGTTGGGGGGGGGCCACGCTGCGCCAGAGAGGTCGCAGAAGGAAGCACATGAGATGTGCCTAGACACACTGCTGCAGGCCCTGATGGCAGTGACTGCTCTGAAACTGGCAGTGAAAGACACAAGTGGGCTAACAATTACAGGGTGCGCTTGGCATCTTGCTTATCCTAGATGTCTTACTCCCTCTCGGGTATAAAGGTACATAATCACCCCTCCCTACTACTATCTCCCTCCCTAAGGATGAAACTTCCTCCCTGAAAACCCCACACCAAGGAAGACTACTTAAATGGATTTCACTCAGCTCAGATGGTTTTCTGAGAATTCTGCAGGGCTTCGGGAGATAGAACCTCCTCTCTAACAACAAAACCCTGCAGGGGTTTTGTTATAGGGCTTAAGGTTCAGGGTTTAGGGTTGTGGGGAGGGAACGGGGCTCATGATTAGGGGGAACCGACGCGTGCAATGTGAAAGTCATGTCATAGCAAACACTGGCTTACCCAGGGGCCAACTATCTGTATAGCATATTGGGCCAAAACGAGTTATTCTTTGTACTTGAGGGCCTCCCAAAACTCTTTTAGTGGGTGAAGATTTCGACGACTGGCACGTGGACCCTCTGTTCTGCAGGCATTGGATTGTTGCTGGGCCTCTAGCAGGGATCAGCCGTCTGGAAACTCTTTGGCCAAAAGCCTTACGGGACCGAACAGCCGATTGACACCTGGTAGCCAGGAAGTCTTCAAGATCTACAGCGTGCGCGGAAAACTTGTGCATGACCTTTGTATATTAGAATACCATAATTCCCGAGGTAGTAGACCATAACACCATCATTCCCAAGGTATAAGCCATACTTGGCAGGCATGGAGGATTATCCGCCGTCGTATGCAAGAAAGCACTTTCAAAGCTTCGACCCTAAACCCTTAACCCAAGGCTAAACAAGACGGCTCCCGACTTTTTGATAACGCCAACATCACAAGATTGCAAGAAGTCTACTTACGACATCGTGCATGAAAAGTGGAAGCCATCCCTGACGGCCCAGCTTCAAAACCATCGACCCTGGGCGCTGGGTACACCTCATAGCTGCGCGGGCTTCAGGGCTCGACCGGCCAACCCTACTCCACCTTGAGCAACCTAGACCGCTAGCAAAGGCCAAAATCTGTTAGGTATAAAGATGGGTTACCTTTATTAGGCCTCGCCATATATTTGCTCTTATGCGAAATTGGTCCGTTGGGGGGTGCATTGAGACCCTACCGGCTCAACAATCTACGAATATGATCATGATTACTCTTATCATTAGTAGTTTTAGTATTGTTCCTATGGTTGGTAGTTGGTGCTATTGCTTTATGGGTCATTATCAAAATGATGCGTATTAGCATTGTAGCTACAGTCCGAATTCCGCGACGCGTCTCACGCGTATGTCTCATCGCGTACTAGCAAGCTGCCTGTCCAAGGTACGCACATCAACTCCAGGTCATCACCTTTCGCGTGCAATCACTTATTGAGCCCTATGATTGTTCCCAGTAGCTCAACTAATCATAACATTCAATATGTATTCAGAAGAAGTCCGGGCCTTGTGACTCTACATGGGATGAAACTTGACAGGGACACCACCTGCCTAGCATTTGGAAAACAGGGCAACCCTAAAGTATTTCATAAACTCTTAGCCATGATGACCAAGCAACCCATAAACTGCCAACAAACCACAGACCAAACTTGGAACTGTGATGATGAACCCTAAAGCCTACAGCGCGAAAACCCTGAACCCTATACCCCTAAACCCCTAAACCCTAAACCCTAGTTGATCCCTTCAACCCCTAAACCCTGAACCCCTAAACCCTAAACCCTAAGCCACGGCCGGTTGGCACCTGAAGAGTCTGTGCTCCACGCTGGACTTCTCCTACAACACGCGCAACGAGTTTCAACAGGCTCTGCCTGGAGAAGGCACCCTCAGGAATGCTAGGAACCCAAACTGTTTCGCTTAGTAGGTGCGCGGTCAGAGATATAAAGATACCTTGGGATCATACGGACTTTGCCTTAGGATTCTTGCCTGCAGGCAGGAAATGAACCGTCACTAAATGATTGTCCGTTATGCGGTTGGGTGGAAGAAGATAATATTCTTCTTGCCTTTGTCACATAGTAAAACCAAGGGCAGGGTTTCATCTAAGTTTACATTCCGGACTATACCCTAAAAGTCCAAGTACCCAATAATCATATACTTACCCCAAGCCTGCACTATTATTACTATTACCCTAGACCCAAGTACCTAATTATTGGGTACTTCGACCCTCAGGGATAATAGGCCATGAAAAGCCCTCCTCCCATAAGCCGCTCGTGTAGCAGAATTGCGGCCTCTTTCGAAGTTCCACACCTGTCCCTTCGGGTACAGGTGCCCAATGGTTAGGTACTTGGGTATTGGGTAATAATAGCTATAGTACAGGTTTAGGGTAAGTATATGATTCTTGGGTACTTGGACCCTTAGGGTGTTTGCGAGAGCGTATCGCTAGAAGGTCTAGATGTGGGGTCCTCAACATTATGGGCCCCTCTCAAGGGCAGGTATACAGACAAATCCCTGTACCATCAACAACCTAAACTCGTATAGAATGCATCCAAAACTTTCACAGCGCAAGAACAGCTTTGATGACAAACCCTAAGCCCTACACTTGTACAGGCGCTTAGACCCTAAGAAACCTCAAACCTTAGCAAGGGTATCTGGATTAAGGGCCCTTCAAGGTCTAATAGCCCATCCTGGCATTGCAAGAGGGGCAGTTCGTTTGTCAGCATGTCGTGTAGCAGTTGAAATGGAGCTTGTCGGCTCCGTCAGAAAGCAAAACACCAAAAAAAACTCATCTCAGGACATGCTTGGAGTTGGCCTCAACGTTTACGGTTTAGGGTAGAACCCTAAAAGTCCAAGGACCCAAATAATAGGGTCTTAGGGCCCAAATACTATAATATCAATGGTATTTGGGCCCTGAAGCCCTACCATTTGGGTCCTTGGACCCGTAGGGGTCTAAGGCTTAGTGGCGCAGTGCAACTCCAAGATGGTAGTCAAGATGGCTAGAACAGAGTTTTGCAAGTGCGTGAACACGTATCTTACAATAATCGTGCTCCGCCCTAATCCGAACCACCTCGCATATCTGCAAAATAGTAGACTCCTTCCTAGAGGGAACAAGGTCTAGGGTTTAGGGTTTGGAAAACCCAAAGCAGATTACATGAGGATTATCGGGGTCACCCGTGCAGGAATTCCCCAGACCACTGAGAGGATCTAGAAAGTGGAACACCTAGCTTGGCACCATCTACTACTAAGGGTCTTCCCCTTTCCGTAAGGGTCCAAGTGCCCAATAATTAGGTACTTCGGTACTGGGTACGCGTAATTATAGTGCAGGTTTTGGGGAAGTATATGATAATGGGGTACTTGGATCCTTAGGGTTTAACCTGTTTTTACCAGGGTTTAGGGTTTAAGGATTTTCCAGGAAACCTTACGGAAGATCTACTCGTTGGAACCTTCCAGGGAAAATATTTGTAAACCTACGCCAAGAACCCTAAACCCTAAACTACCGTGTGACTAGCCAGAAGAGTTTGCGGAGGATCCACCCTAAACCCTAAACTCTAAACCCTAAACCCTATCGCTGTACCTTGCGCCCAACCCAAAGGATCTGAGTACCTAAGTTGGATATAATTAGAACCCAAATGGGTTTCCATAGATACTTCTGGACACCCTGGTGGTCCCCTGGTAGCCCTAATGTTGACAGTAGCTCATATGATCCCTATAAACCACTACATATATATATATTCAGTTTGGCTCTCCATTAGATAGTTGTCATTTTCTTTCCCGATACCCCAATCTCCCTCGTGTTGAAGTGTATAGACATTGGGTAGTTGGAACCTCAGGCAAGCTTCCGGGTATTAGAGTTGAATAGTTCAGGGCTGTTCACTTCGCATGAGTATGCGCTAACCAGGTCCAAACAAATGCAAGCGTTGGGTTCTGAGATTAACCGTTCTCAGGGTTGAGGCTTTTTTGGGGGTCCGGGGCTGGGGTTCAGGGTTTGAGGGGGTGTAGGGCTTTAGCTAGGGACTCTCCCGGCCTATTAACAGCTTGAAAGTGCTGGATAGTACATGAAAAGCTTCTACTAGAGTCCTACGAAGCAACACCTCCCCCAACCCCATATACATCCTGAAAAGCCCTTATGACCAATGGGAACCCTCGGCCATATCATCTATATACAAAATATAGGTATATATACATAAATATACATATATATCCCTTTGAAGGTAACATGACCCATAGAGGCCTGTTACATGATATGCCACGTTGAACTCCAAGCATGTGCCAAAGAGTTCACTGAAGTCAGACAACCAGCGCACGCCTTACCAAGAAAAACCCTCGCGTTCACTTCGTCCATGGTTTACGCCCATTAGCTAGACCCCTGCGAGGATCTAGAGAGTAGATCCCCTTAAGGGTTGCTGGAAAGTAGGCAGTAGTAGTAGTAGTAGTAGTAGTAGTAGTGGTGGTAGTAGTAGTAGTAGTAGCAGCAGCAGCAGCAGTAGTAGTAGTTGGTACGCAACTGGGGTCTCTAGTTTCGAGACTAGATCCTGCCAAGAGTCTGAGCAGGGGGTCAAATAGAGTTGTATGCATATACATATATATACATATGTGTATCTATATATATATATACATATATATATATATGTAAGGTGTTTCTCGGGTTAAGGGACAAAATCTCAACGGCAGGACGCTTAAATAGCGAACCCTACATGCCCTGCTTGAAAGGCACAATGACATTTGCTACACTGCCTGCAAGGACTCTTCCCCCGACCCTGCAGCGTTCCCACCCCCAAAAAGGTGGCAAGAGTCTACGAGGCCGAACACCCTAAACCCTAACCCTCAACCCTAAACGAAACAATCCTCTCCGGGAATCTGATGACTCGAGGATTTGACAGGATATGGTGGATATTCCCACTAGAGCTAAACCTGTAGTCCTCTCTCACTACTTCTAAGAAATTCTGGCCATAAAATCTCTCCCAAGCTTGAAGGTTTGTCTTGGTAGCCTTGAGCTCTCAAGGTTTTACACCTCCTTCATTGCAAGGCTCCTGCGGGTGAAATTTCAGTCCACTGGTGCGTACAGCCTGTAGAGCCTGGACGTCCAATGTCTGCCAGGCGTTGAGGGGTTGCAGGTTTTGGGGTGGTGGAGCCGGGGGCACAAGTCAAAGAACCAAATCAAAGTCCTGGGATCCGGTAGCCCTAAAACCCAAATCTCAAGCCCTAAACCATCAGTGTCCCAAAGATTCTGTATTCCCATTCGCCTAACGTATCCGGGGAAAAAGGCTGAGTCAGTGGTTCGCGCCTTTAGATTTGTACTGTAAACTTACTGTAAACTTGTGAACCTGTTTAACTGCACATGTCTTGCGTGCTTACGGAAATGGAGCGCAACACATCTAGGCTGACTTCCCCTAAGGGTCCAAGTACCCAATACTCATATACTTCTCGAAAAAACCTGCACTAGAATTACTATTGCCCAATACCCAAGTACCTAATTATTGGGCCCTTGGACACTTAGGGTTCCTGGGTTTCAAGGATCTGCGCAAGTTTGAAGCTTTGTCCAAAGTTGTGTGTGCTCAACAATTAGGTGCGCCCAGCTTTGCTCTCAGATTTTGGTAACAGTAGCTGTCCCTAAGGATCCCAGGACCCAAATAATAGGGTCCCTTCAAAGGGGTTATAGGGGGGTATATAAGGATATAGGGGGGCTGTATAGGAGTATATGACCCGAATAAAAGGGTTTTTGGGCCCATATACTATAATGTTAATGGTATTTTGGCCCTAAACGCTAGTATTTGGGTCCTTGGACCCTTAGGGTGTGGCATAGGCCTTGAGGGGCATACGGTTATTGGTGTCTTGGAACCTTGCAGTTCAACTTCAAAAGGCACATGTTTTTACTTATCTTCTGTATGGCTCAGCTCAGCAGGCCAAACTTATCCAAGACAGCTGCAGGTAATTCTGCTTCTGCTTTTAACAGAGGACCCATGTTCCTGGTGAGGAACCAATAGAAGCGAAGCTATTTTATAAAGAGACCTCTGTCCCTGAGTTGCCCGTTGCCAAAGTACCCATGTGGGGAATACTTACCCAAACCATAAGGGAAATTACTACCACAGAAACCATACTTTGTACCATATAGGTACTTTGGACCCTTCGGGTTATGTACTTATCGACCACCCCTTCGACCTGCCTCGACCCACACCGTGCACCACTATGGGCTATTAGACCTTAAGGGTACCTTAATCTACCCTTTAGGGTCTAATAGCCCATAGTGGCGTGTCCGTGAGGCTGCGGCGATGAATGACAAAAAAACGCTGTCAGGATCCTAGTTTCCATCTTATTTTCCATTTTCCCAATATAGCCCTATCTAACCCCAATACAACCCCTATATAACCCTTATGTATGAGTTGTTCTCAACCCCCCTCCCCCTCCACCTCACCTCCCAGCCCGTGTGAAAAATGCGTTGCTACCATTAGGGCCTTTGTGCCGCTAGCATGATGTTGTTCGTAGCTCAGAGGAGCTTTTTAAGAATCGCTGTAAGCTCAACATATCGTTCTTCCACGGAGTCATGCTGCGCTGCTGAACGCCGAGTGTGGTACGCCCAGACAGATGCAGTGTAATCAGCTTCAGGTCGCAAACGACAGCTGTACCGTGTCCATCTAAATTGTTTATGCTTTTCATGTATGGTAATCATGTGAAACCTCTGCCAGTACTCCAGCGGAATCTTACTGTTCCTGATTATTAGCGCATCAGACGCAGCATCAGCTTGATTTCTGCGCTGAGGGTGATGTGTATATGGCTTCTGAACTTGCGGTCCCAATTTCGTACACTCAGAAAACTGTACCTGCTCCAAATCCGAAAACAGCATGGCAATTTCCTGCAACAGGAATGAAGCGAGTCCGAGACAAGCACAGCTACAACCTGCCCTACGCACCTTAAACTCTAAAATACCCAAAGCCCTAAGACCCTCAACTGAATCTCTTCGCCTATAGCGCAGAGCCTTGCTTGAGGAGGGTCCTTTGCGGAGGGCCATTCATCTTACATCTCCAAGACTGAAGGAACACAGTCAGCAATGAGCCTAACATTGTCTCTTATTAGCAAGGAATGAAGAAGTGGATCATTTTCCATGTTCTTTTCCAATCCTCCTTCACTCCCTGCTAACCACAAGAAAATCACACCAAACCCTAAACGCTAAACCATTGGTGTCTACACACTGGCACTTAGAGATGTAAGTAAAAGAGGGTGTGCACTGCGCTGCACATGTGACGCACAAGCCATCATGAGGCAGCCTGTGTCAATGGGTTTGGGGCTAGGGTTGAGGGTTCAGAGTTTAGGCTTTCGAGGGGTTTAGGGTTCAGGGTTTAGGGGTGTTTCTGGTTCAGGGTTTAGGGCTTGATGTGGATTGCCGGGCTGAGGCTTACGTATTATGGCCGCGGCTTACTATCTGGATGAATTTGAAATCTGGGGCAATGCCAAGGATACAACTTTGCATCAAACTATTGCATTTTGAGGAGGGAATATGCGCTTCTGCCTGGCTTTTCAACGTGGTTGTGTTCTAGGCTTGAGAGTTAGGATAAGGCATGTTTTGAAGGATTTGGGAGACTTCAGCCTTTAACCTAAATCCTACACCTTAATTCTGTATCTTCGGCTCAAGGATATATGGAAATCAGGATCAGGCGCACCGCAGCATGTTTTTTTCCATCCGCATTGCTTCACCTACAGTTAAATGGGGTTTACGGAGTGCTGTGCGGCATGGGGTCAAAAGCTACAGGGGAACCATGGTTTGGCATACTGTATTGTCCCCATATGAGCTATAGTTCAAACGCATAGTATCCCTTTAATAACCCCTAGAGTAGTCCCCTATAAAGTCCCACGGAGTTTAGACTATAGCTCATATTAAACCCTAATCCCTATAAACTACCGTATAATATCCCAGTTTCCATGTCATCTTCCATCATCCTTTGAATTTGATTCTCCATGATTAAGGGATAACATTGCCTCCCATGTCTATGGGAGTTTCTGAAGATGGGAGGGCGTTTGGGTACTCGAGGGTCTAGATATGGATTATGATCAGATTATGGAGTTCACTCTTGGAATTGTCCAGGGTGTTTCTGAGGAACCACTATATATGCATGGGAGTTGTAGATGAAGAGGCCTGAGAGAACAGAATGACTTGCAAACGTGTCCTGGATCCATTCTTAGCTCTGTGTCATGGAGCTTCAATAGAAGACTTTAACCCAAGGACATGCAGGCGCTGCCTAAAGCACTCTCGTGCTATCACAATGCCATCGTTGTGCGAAATTCTGTCTACTTGACAGCCATACAAAAATCTTCCCGGCTTGTCTTGCAGGACCTTTTGGTAGGGGGCAAGACGGCCGCCTGAAACATCCCAGGTTCGCGCCGCTTAGCTCGCCTGTGCTTGCGGGCTTCTTCAGACACTCGCAGCAACCAGAGCCATGAGACCCAGCATTTTGATACGGCCACCTTTTTTTGAGTTTACAGTCTGTAGGGTTTAGCCGTATCTCTGCGCAACATACTTGCTACTCTGACAATGTGCGAGATAAGGAGAAGTTGCCGCGAAAGTGTTTTTGAGCGCGTCGCAGGACTAAGGATGGCGAGTGAAAGGAGCCTCGGGCACTCGGGCATCACGAGCCCGGAGGTGAAGAGCTTTCTAAAAACAGCTGGTGTATAAGGGTTTATAGTTTTCTGCTTCAGTGCTTTGGCGCTTGCGTTTGTTTCTGGGGGACGTGCGGCGCCACGGAGGACTAGAAGCAGCGCATGTGAAGCTGTCTGTTGTAGTATCACACGGACGTCTTCTCACGTCATCATGAGTCCTGCCGCCCATGAATCCTGAAGTGCAACAGGCCTCTGGTGAGTGCAGCTTTAGGTTTTTTTTGTCGGACCTTTTTGGGTCATTTACGGTTCAAGTATGTTACGAATCACTTGTGTGCTGCATGATGGATAGCAGAAGTTACTGCAGACTATTGCCTCCTTATAGCTTATGTATCTTCCAACCTGGGAAAGCATCCAATTCAAAACTCCCTGCGGCGGGATGCCTAGTCCCTGCCAAACCCGAGGCTCTTGTAGTCATGAATCTCCTGAAGCGTCCAAGTACTCATATAAGGCATGCTTGGGGCAGCGAGCCCAAGCAATCTACTACTTGGGTACTTGGATCTCCTGGACATGTGGAGACGTTTTACAAGAGCGGCCCCTCTGCAAACAATTTTTTTTCGGGAAAGGTTTGGCCTATATACCCCTATATCACCCTATATAACCCATGTACCCCTGTATACTCTTCTACACTCCTATAGAACCCGATGTAATCTGACCCAAGCTAATGAAGCTGTCTTGTACCTGCGGGGCCGCTCCAGGCTTTCTGTAGCAAAAGAGCAAAGAAGCCCACGCGCCCTCTCAGCAACGTTGGTGTTTGCCCCACAATGTGATGTCTTCCCATGGTCCTTGATCCTGACGCATCATGTACTGGCGTGCCTTATATCTTTCCAGACGGCGATCCGATGTATCCTATTCCTTTACCCCATTGTCATGTTAGTGCGACATTTCGTCAACCCTATAGCTAGTGGGATATTTCAGGTCTAGGGTTCAGGGCACACAATGTACCATAGAACAGTTTCATGAGCACAGAAGAGCAAACCGTAGTGACAGTAGTGCTTTATCAAAACGCTTCAGCTCGCATTGCGAACTATCCGCAGACCTAGGGACCACAACCTCGTGGGATCCTATATACACGAAGCAGTCACTGTGCCCTGTATTATGGAGGACATGGAGGTTTCCAGAAATTAGGGCGTACTCTTTTTAAATTGAGGGTCCCTATAATGAGGGCTATAGTATTTTGGGGTCTCTATTGGGGCCCCCCTATTTAAGACAACGACCATATGCTTCTGGATTATTTGGCATCTTTTTTTCAGACGTAAAGTTCAGTCTAGGTAGGGTTTACCAAGAGAAGCCTGTCTGCAACAGAATTCAGGGTTTACGGTTTAAGGCTCAGTGGCCCCAATTAGGATGCGAGGACATCTAGGTACGGGAACTTCACCCTAAACCCTAAACACTGGCTTCGGGATGTGTAGCGGTATACCCAAAGAAATGTCAGCAGTAAGTGAAAGTAAGACCAGAAGGGCTCAAGCATCAACATCGTACTTTTCTGGGGCCCATATGACCACTTCCTGCATGGATTCGTTGAGCATATAATATATACATAACATGTTTGGGCTCTTTTGTTTCTAGGGCTGCATTGGTCCGGCTTATTTGGTCTGAAGTCACCTTGAATCGCTTTGCGTGCCCCAACCCCCTGGGCTTAGGCTTGTGAAATTTGGTACCCAACACAAGGTGTAGACTATATGCCTATGATTTGAGAAGCTCTATAGTAGGATTTCAACTTTAACTTGTATATAAACTCACAGTAAAGACTCATCTAGAACCATTCTAGACACCCTTCCGACCAATACGCCTCTGGTTGGGACTATGGAGCCTATCGCGCAAAACAAGTATGGAGAACGCCAACGCCAAGCCCCGAATCCAAAGCTTTTGACAAGCCACTGCGTCAAGGAGGACCTGGTTTTGACTGAGATTTTTATTTGGAAAAAAAAGTGCGGGGCCGCAACAAGATATCCAAATATGGGCCCCTCCTTTTCCCAGACTCCAGTTCCTGGGCTGCGGTTAAAGAATTCCCTCAACATGCAGCCTCAATGCTTGTTTGTAGTACGCATGCTATATGGTAGTTCCCATAAATAGCAAGACGCCTAGATAAACCACAAATACTATAATCCTCATGTTAAGAAACCCCAAGAAGGGGGCCATAAATTTTGGAAACCTCCCTATACCCGCCTATACCCTGTCCCTA
Organism: Symbiodinium pilosum; assembly: GCA_905231905.1. Classification (NCBI taxonomy): domain Eukaryota; class Dinophyceae; order Suessiales; family Symbiodiniaceae; genus Symbiodinium; species Symbiodinium pilosum. The sequence continues at coordinate 19,650 of CAJNIZ010018336.1, forward strand.
AACCCAAAACCCTGTCAACTTCGCGCATTCTTTTAACAACAACCCAGGTGGCAGGTTTTACACCAGTTCGCCAGGGGCGAGAATTGCGCAAGATCAGGTACTAAGCGTGGCATCCTGACTCTTGAGCATGCCTTTGGGCTTGGAATTTCCGATTAGGGTGTTGGCTTGAGGTTGCCCCTCTTCATGCATGTTGCATATACCAGCATACAAGTTATGCGGGCGTACGTTAGGCAATATGGGCGCGCAACAGGCGTGTTTGCTGTAGCTTTGCGCATATGCGTATGCAGGATTACCTGTACTGAAGTACGGTATGTCACGTAACCCAGTGCAGCATAACATGATGTACTAGAACGTAGCCTTAGGCAAGTATTGCTCTACTAGTCATGTGTGTAGCCTTGGTATGCCTTGGTGGTTATACACACGGCCCGTAATGTATTTGCATGTATGTATGGAGACATGTGCATCACGTATAGGGCAAAAGTAAACTCATCGCACACGCGAGCGCACACACCCACACCCACGCCCAGCCCACGCCCACACCCGCGCCCACACCCGCACCCACACCCACACCCCCACACCCCCGCCCCCACACCCACACACTCACACGCCCACGCACATACACAAACAAACACACACAAACACAAAAAAACACAAGAACACAAACACACACACACACACACACACACCCGCGCGCGCGCGCGCACGCACAAACACAAACACACACACAAAGACAAACACACACACAGACACACACACACACACACACACAAACACACCCGCGCGCGCGCGTGCGTCCGCGCG
>CAJNIZ010018336.1:20550-64262 GCA_905231905.1 Symbiodinium pilosum
GGTGGTGGTGGTGGTGGTGGTGGTGGTGGTTGTGGTGGTGCTGGTGGTGCTGCTGCTGGTGGTGGTGGTGGTGCTGCTGCTGGTCGTGGTGGTGGTGGTGGTGGCGGCGGCGGCGGCGGTGGCGGTGGCGGTGGTGGCGGTGACGGCGGCGGCGGCGTTGGCGGCACGGGTGGCATTGTCGTTTTTGGCGGCTTTTGGGAGACTTTGGCGGCGGGGGTTGTTACTGTTGTGTCCGCTGCAGAAGTACGAGAAGAAAAGAGCAAAGAGGAATGTACAGACGTGATTGATGGCAACCATGGTAGCAGCACTACTGAAGAAAAAGAAAACAGCAGGCTGCGTAGCAATGATGCGAGGTGCGGACCATCTTTTGAGGACACAAGAGTCTGCGGGAGCCTTAACCCGAGACAGTACAAATTCAGACTCTACCATCGCAGTACAAGCTGCACGTATTCCCCGAGCAAGTCCTGGAATTCTCTGCTGCCTTTCGAGCTGCCAACCTCCTCAAGTACGCAGGGGTTAAGGGGGTTTAGGGCCTAGGGTGTAGGGTATAAAGTTTTTAAGATGGTGTGATTTCGGCCTTGAAACCTAAATCGTAGTTTCCATTTTCTTGTCCCTTATCCCAACAGAACCCCAATATAGCCCCAATATACTACAATATACTATAATATACTATAACCCATCGTTCCTCTTGGGGGTCGACCTTCATACCGCATCCGCTAACATCTACATGGCGGCTTCAGAGCAAACAACTTAGGGCCCTCTTCACGGTACAGGTTTGCGGCGTCTTTAATTTGAGGCTCCCTCATTCCTGACGGACAAACTGCTTCAGGGTGCAGATAAGCAAGGCCCTCAATTTGGTGCGTCCCAATTGTGTCAGGTGGAAGTGAAATGTTCAGCGCTAAAGTTTCTCGTTTCTGAGAAGGGAAATGTCCTGGTAATTACACCCAGGCCATACAGGTCTTTCTGCAAAATGCTACGCCAGTCATCTCGCAGGTGCTTATCTGCATGAGATCGTTGTCTGCTGGAATAATTCTTACTGTTACTATTGTGAATCCTGTGAGATTGTATTGCTCTGAAGCAACCAACATCTCCACCGTCTAGGATGCTCAGAGTCGAGCAGGGCTCTTACGATCAATATTTTGTGGGCAGCTGGAAACAGAGTGCCCATTGTGGCTCGCAATGTTACAATACGAAAGGTACACACAGAGGAGAGCAGGAATTCTGGATCAAGGTAGCGCATCTGACAGGATCACAGCCCCTGGAAAACCTGCAACACTAAACACTATATCTAGATACCCTACACCAAACCAAACTTGCTGAAATCTGGGCTATACAAGCCTGAAACCCGGAACCAAGAACATACTCAAAACCCTTAAATCCTGTACCCTAGGCCGAGTAGCCTCCTGGAGGCCAGTCCTCTCTTGCGAGCATCCTAAGCTTAGGGTTTAGGGTTTAGGGTTGGGAGTTGGATTTGGCAGAAAAGTCCACGTACCCAAATAGTACGACTTTTTCTATCCATATCAGAACCTGGACAGACCTATGTATCCCTCAAAGGGGCCGTACTTCAAGTACTTGACCTTTGAAAAAAAAAGACGCGGGCTGACTGCGACTGCAACTGTGAGCTTACCGCAAGTGGGTTTAGGGTCCAGGGCTTAGGGTTCAGGGTTAGGATTTGGTAGTTTCCCAAAATTAGGGGTACCTTTTTAGGGGTCCCAATAATAAGGATTATAGTATTTTGGGCTCTATATTGGGGTCCCATTATTTTGGGAAACTACCATTTCGGGTCTCGGGTCGTAGGGGGGAGTAAAGCGCAAGAAGAAGGCAAATCATTTCAGGCATACAGAAGACCCACCTGTGCTCAAGAGGACGCGGAGGATGGAAAACAAGTACTACTCTAGGGGCGGCTTGTATATGGGTAATGTAGCAGGAATAGTATAGGGTTGTCTCCCCTTGGGTCACCGGTAAGCAACGGATAGACGTGCACGAGGTAAGATCCTGAATTGTGCGTTGACCACCCTCTACACATACATATATAACGTTACGCAGAAACAAAAATACAATACTTGGGGATCCTAATTAAGTCGCGCAAGATTCCCTCGATCCACGGTATCTTCATGAAGAGAGACCTTGAACATAAAACCAAAAACCCTAAACCCGAAACCCTGAACCCTAAACCCTGAAACCGAAACCCCTAAACCCCTGAACCTTGCCAGGCATCCTCGTTGGCTAACGCATCATTGATCATCTGCTGCCTGACGGTGGATTCTCAAACCCTTAATCCCCTATAGGGCTCTAAGTCTATAGATAATACCTACATTGGGCCCTGAACCCTATGAATAGTACCTACATGCAGCCTGAGGGATCCACTTCGGAAGCCCAGAAATAAAGTGTTTAGGGTGGGTTTAGGGTTTTGGGTTTTGGGTGTTGGGGGTGGTTCCTACCGTTTCGCGAACAGGAGAATGCAAATGGAAAAGCGGCACATGGAACGTACAATGGAAAATACTATTTATGGTGTGGAGTTTCGGGATACCGGAATCAAATTCACAAGACAATGGAACAAGAAATGGACACGAGTGTTATATTAATACTGAATAATTGAATACCACAAGCCTGCATGAGCTCACTATGCTGTAATACAAATCTTCCCAAGGCGCAATGTGCTTTGGGACAAAAAGGATTTGGGGAGAACATTTTACTCTCGTTGGGTTGCAGGGTTTAGGGCTGCAAAGTCTCGAGGGGATGGTTGGTGACCTTGCTGCGTCTCTCGGGTGCGTTCTGCCAGTACACTGTCTACAACAATAAGTCTAAGCCTTTTCGGCGGAGCCCGTTTTCGAAAGGAAACTCATGGGACAGCTAGAATTAATGTAGGGCTCAAGAATTCTAACAGGGCCCCCGTGTAAAGTATAATATAGCTCTGGAAGGATCAACAAGTAGCACTGTTGGTGATCATGATGGCTTCTACCTGGGGAACTGGTTCCTCAGCTGATCTGCCGCAGGTGTCCCAGCTAGATCAGAAAAAAAAAAAAAAGCGGCTCTAGGCGCTCTTAAGCCATGTAAGTCTGCCAAGGTTGAGAACACTTTGCATACGGCTCATGATCAACAAATGCCTGCGGGACACTACATACCAAGACCCTAGCCCTAGCAGGTTCTGTCCATCTAGCGTAAGATCTTAAAGCACAAGATCTTACACCCTAAGCTCAACCCGAAAGGGTCCATGTAGCTCTGTCGTATTTACTTGGGCTCTAAAGTAATTATACCCCTTGGGGCTCTAAGTATATGCTATAATTATAGCTGCATGGACCCCTTTGGGTACAAGTATGTTGCACTCTGTAATGGCTTTTTACGAACCATCGGATAGTGGTAGCCGTAGTGGTAATAGTAATCGTAATAGTAATGGTACTAGTAATGGTAATAGTAATAGTCATAGTAGTAGTAGTAGTAGTAGTACTAGTACTAGTAGTAGTAGTAGTAGTAGTAGTAGTAGTAGAAATACTAATAGTAATGGTCCTAGTGATAGTCATGGTAATAGTAGTAGTAGTAATAAGGTCCTAGGAATAGAAATAGTAATAGTAGCTCTCGGGATGAGGAGCAACCCTCACTTATCGGTGGGTAAGTTAATGGAGCCGCGGTGACGGCGGTAGTTATGGGGATTATGTAGGGATGTTGGTAGGGATCCACTCCCCAAACCTCTCTCCTAACATCAGTAAGTCAATCGTGGGCCAGTTTTCCACTGAAGGTGTTTTTAACCCCGTGCGAGCTATACTGGCTTTCGGGTTTCTTGGCCAAGCTATTTCTGGGTATCCTAAACCAAGCAGAACACATGTTGTTGGGGAACCTAGTATCACTATACTGCTGCGCTCGCAGGGACATACATGTATAACAGAATGATAGAGTCTGATACCCTAAGGGTCTAAGTACCCAACGGTCATACACTTACCCCGAGCCTGCAAGAAGGTTTGAGATCCCTTCAACAACGAAAACACCAAATGAAATGTATTTGTGTTGTTGACCAAGATGGACCTAACTGAGTTTAGGTCCTAAACCTAAAAGGAGTAGGTTTGGGTGGTTTGGCCGCCTCACACGGCGCAGGGCGGGTGATGGGTTCACTGGACCTCTGCAGTCAGGCCATGGCAGCACCTCGCATGCAGCCATGCACTTGAAGAGTCCCTGACACCTAATCATCACTGCTTGCAGGGTAACTCACAGCGAGCCCCAAACCCTTAATCCCTTAACCCTGCACCCAAACCCCAATACCTAAACCTTAAACCCTAAACCCCAAACCATAAACCCTAAACCTTAAACCATAAACCCCAAACCCTAGTCACTAATCCCCAGACCTTAAACCCCAAACCCTGAGTCCGAAAGGTTGGGTTGAAGCCATCAGCTCATCAAAGGAAGGGACCACTTGCGACCTTAGCTTCTTGTCTAAAGCCTGTAAGACTTCAGGCTTCATCCAGGTAATTTAAAATAGTTTCAATTCCCAAGTTAAGGTCATGTCGGTGTTCTTCCCTATATAAACCACCATTTAGGGTGAGGTCGCTTTAAATTGCCCAGCTTCATTCACCAAAACAGGGAGGCACAACTATGGGACTCGGGGTTCAGGTAGCAGGTTCCGGAAGTGTTTTAGAACCGGTCTTTTTGCAGCATCTCTTTAATTGTACGGACTAATTGCGTTAACGAAGTGGCATTACGGTTCCGTTATGTCACGTCGCTTTATCTTCATGTATATACACAAATTCCTCGGTGTATACATGCATATATATATATGTATATACATAAATACATATGTAGAGAATAACATTTAAAGACATATGCATGTCACTCCATATACACGCTGGTCTGGAATTATGGTGATTTGTATGTACATAGAGAGAGAGAGAGAGAGAGAGAGAGAGTACTTCCTTTGTACTGCGATATACTGTTGTATACCAGTACATGGTAATATTTCACAATGTTTGTTTCTGTAAAACGACACAGCTCAAAAGGTACACATGTCTAGGCTCCATTGTTAATGAACTATGCTCTTCATACACGATACTAATTGCGAGCTCTCACAAGTCTTCCTTGTCCTGGATTCGACAGTTCCGGAGGGCACCGGTACAGGAGATAGTACCCACGGTAAATACGTTAGTTTGCAGATTTACGGAGCAGTGTGCGGTGCCCCGAAATAATCTGTACATACATATATATATATATACATACACAGGTAGATAGATAGATAAATAGATAGATAGCGCTTGTAGTAAGTATGTGGTGATACATGTGTATACACTACTACATGCTGATGTCTGTGAACATGTTTCAGCAATATTTCTCTATATCATGGGATTATGCGTCGCTAGAGACAGCAAAAGGCCAAGGAGCATTGTGTGACCAGTGAAAGGACGGACTTGTCCGGCGCTTGCCTGGTTCAGGGTTCAGGGTTTGGTTCGTCATCGGACGCAGAGCCATGGGGCCTAGGATTTAGGGTTTAGGGTTTGGGGTTTAAGGTTAAGGGTTTAAGTATTCAATGATTTGATACTCACACACAACCTGGCACTGTAATGAATACTACGCTAGTCCCAAGTACGGAAGTGTTAGGTATTTGACCTCCGGGTAATGGCCGCAATGCTGTCATGAGAGAGGCCTACTCCACCGAAATACCATCTGCAAAGCAGGCCGCCAAAGTGAATCTTGCTGAATGGACATCTCAGGTCCTACCTTATTAGGGATAGTGGATAAGGAAAGGGAAGCTACTATGTCATGATAGGGTGTATACGGGACTCTACATATATATATATAGTATATGTATATACACACAATATAATACCAAACCTCATGAACCTTTAGCCCTAAGCCTGCCATCACTGGCTTAGGGATCAGAATCCTGGGTGTTAGGACTTGGCATGCGTGGGGCAGTACCCAACCTGTGTAATGTAGACCTGTATAATAGGGATCGTAACATTAAGACCCTTAAAAGGATAGGGTTGATTAATCATGGGTCTACATTAGCACATGCTTTGGGCTTACATTGTCTCATGTACAGGTACTATACCTCAGGGCCCAGGCACATACCTGTCGAACTTGGGGTACTTGGACCCTAAACCCTACATCCTAAATTCTAATACCCGAGACGTAGGTCCAGGATGAGCTAGCTAGGGTTTAGGGTTTAGGGTTTAGGGTTGCCCGGGGTTTAGGGTATAGGGTAGGCTAGGCGCCCTCACACTGATAGTGACCGCCTGGGATAATGGTAATAAGAAGGGTCACTACCTTCTGACTGTACCACTGTTAGTCGGGTGGGGGCCAAACCCAAGGTATGGGCTTGTTAGACCCTAGGGCCCCCAGTTACCTAAAAAGTAGGTTACTGGGCTATGTAACTTCAGGGTATATAGTTCCTAGAACCCATTATTTAGGTAACTGGAGCCCTAGGGAGAGCTAGAATGAAGGGGAGTTGGCTTCAGCGTTTCCAGCTTTGCAGCGCCAACTTAATTAGTAGTCCCAAAATACACGCTTGGAGTCAAAACAAAACTATACAGAGCCAAAGTGAACTCATTCTTGTCCAAAGAGCAGCAACCCTCTGACTTACTGTTTGGGCTGCTTATCCTTCAGATCCCGTAGTCTTCAGGACACACAATATGCCCCTTTTTTCGGGACACTGGCCAATTCAAAGTGTCGAGTTGCTGCGCAGCCCATTGCAACAACCGAGGGTTCTGTATTCGTCGGACGGATCTCTGATCCAGTGCAAGGGAGGGCGAAAACTAAGCTAGCCCGGCAATTTTCGGATTCTGCAAATGACTTGCTAGAGGTACTTAGGTTGTGCTTGGAATTCATTCCGGGCGCCAGCGCTTGTTAAGAAAAGCGTCTCATGAGAAAATCATGGCAGCGGCAGGCAATTCAAGCCATGACGTGGACTGAAATGCCTGGGATTGGGGGGCTAGGGTGCGAGGTTTAGGAATGCGGGCTCTAGGGTTAAGGCTTGCAGGGGGAGGGAGAATGGTAGGCCCAGAAATACATTAAAGCAGTGAATTAAGAAACAAATCTATTACTAGAGCTGTCTACGAGAAGAGGGGATAATCTTGCACAATCCTTCAGGCTTCTACACAACGCTTCAGTGGTGTGAGGAGTATTTCGGCGATAGTATTCGTGTTAAGCCACAGGTAACCTACGCAGGAGTGCACACTCAACGACCATTCCAGTTCCTGCTGCTCATCAGCATTCAAACTGGGTGAGGCTCGCTAAAGTACCTAGTGCAAGGCCCTAAACACGCATAAACCACAAATCCTAAACAGTTGTGGAGCTTTCTGCTTCAAATGCAGGCACTTCAGCTTAATTAAGCTCTCTAGGGGGATTCTACATGATCTCTTGGTGAAATACTCGAGGATTGCATGGAAGACTCTTGAGAGGTTTCCAATGCAATAAACTACTCAAGTAGGACACTTGTTGGGGCGGTTTAGGGTTTAATGTAGACCCCTGATTCAGAAATCCCCATCCCCTTAATAGGGAGTCTCATAGGGCTCCTAATATTGAGAACCTTTAAAGGAGGGGGCTTATCAATCACGGGTCTACATTAGGGTCTAGCAAGAGTCCTTTGTCCAGGTGCACCTTAAACCCTAAACTCTAATGAAAGGGAGCAAGACCCAACCTTCCCAAGTGACTGACCCTTGCCCAAAGGATCCTAAGTATCTATATGGTACATAGGGTAATATAGGGATTATGCAGGGTAGTATAGGGGCATTATAGGGCTTAGAGCCTTAAGTATCTATACGGTACAATGTAGGGTCTCTATAACTACTAGGAATTAATGATATGGTTTTGGTCAATCTTCCCTATATAGGTACTTAGGACCCTTTGGGTTGTATTCCATGTCAGTCCTTCGTATTGGCTATTGGCTTACACAGAACTTAGGAAGTATCCGGACCTGCAGAACTAGCCCTGACCGAGGGGGACGCTTGCACAAAGAAGCTCAAACAATCCCACAAACTGCAGCTCAAAGCTTCATGCTGTTAATCTTGTACCTGAGAAAATTACATTGTCAGAAAGAACTTGCAAATGCGAACTTCCCAGATTTTCACTTCCCAAGCCTCCAGAATCTAAGAGGGATACCTCGGGACCCTGGGGCTCTGAGTCGAAACCACAAAAAAAAACACTTGGAGCCCTGATATATTGGCAATTTATAGATAGATATAAAGATAGATAAATAGATAAATAGATAGATAGATAGATAGAGAGAGCAAGAGAGAGAGAGAGAGAGAGATAGATATATATATATATATATACATATATACATACATACCCAATGCTTAGCCCACATTACCCTAGGAAGAAAAAGGGATCCGCTTTACATAAATTTCTGGAAGCCCATACCCCAACAAGTTTGTGCGTGCCCTTGTCGATGAGCTGACCCCAGCGTCCAAAAAGTACAAAGGATCTCTCTAACCTTAATCCAGAACATGACAATACCAGCTATAATTTCCCAATATGGCTTTACTATACGACATTTCATGGTGGTCAGCGCGGCACGAGGTGCTAGGCATGGATTGGCAGCTTCGCCTCTGTTTAGGATAGTATAAATACTGGGACTTGCTAGCCCGCCCCAAATGAGACACCAACAATTCTGAACAAAGCTTTTGGCTGACTTTAGTTTGGTTGGGGAATGAGCAAGGCGTCCCGCAAAGGTTCCAAGTCCCCCAAAAAGGTGTCTGAGGCATAAAAACAGTAAACTCATACTACTTAGAACATAACGGCCCTGTCATTTTGAGTACTTGGACCCTCGGGGTACGCTAGCAAACCCCAAACCCTCAACCCTGAACCGCGTCCTAAACCCTAAACTCTGAACTCGATCAGAAACCCAACCCCTGGGGCTTAGGGTTTAGGGTTTGGGGTCCCTAAACCCTAAACCCTAAACCCCTGGGGCTCCATGCTGCTGATCCATGCTCCGACGCTGTCCGCATCCGTCGCTCACGCCTCAAGCTGGACGGCATATTACATTTATCCCTAGTTTGGAGTATACACCAGAAACAAAGTATAGACTTTTGGGCATAAGTTGTTATAATAAGAACCCAGGAACCAAAAAAGTATTAAAGTGTACTACTCCAATATTGGGCTATAGGATCCTACAGGGATAGAAAGATATACGGGGACTATATATGGGTATATAGCAGTTTCCTTAAATAACTAGACCCCGAATGCTAGACTCGTTTGGGGTTGAGGGTTTAGGGTTCAGGCGTTTGGGTTTTAGGGTTTGGGTTGGGTTGAGGGAACAAAAGAACAGCGGAGAATCAAATTGACAAGAACATGGTGGACAACAGCGTGGAACCTAGGATCATACATTTAAAGTAAAAGGATTTTGGTAACCCCAAACCCCCAAACAAGGATCCCACTACAACCACACGACAATCATAGGGTCCTGATTTGGGAGTGGGGTTACCAATCCGCTTGTCAACATAATTCGAGAACTGGAGTTCATAAATAGTATCGGACTTATCTGACTTGGAATAGTTGGATCCCAAGAAACCCTATTCCCTATACTTTTATTGGGTCCCTAAACTCTTATTAGGTTCCCTTAACCCCTCTAGGGCAGATGTTGAGCTTCGAGGTTAAGGAACAACTGACGGTTTGGTGCCCATGTCATGGGGAATCTCACAGGTGGACCCCCCACCCAGCCCAGTAATAGTGGTTTAATTTGTATACACGGGGGTCCTGACATGCTTAACATTACCCCCTATCCCTAAACTCTAAACCCTAAGCCCCGAAACCCTAAACCCCTAAACCCTAAACCCTTGGGTGGGGAATCCACCAAAGGATTCTCTCAGGATGCACGGTACCTTCACGGACCTGAGGTAAATGTGGAAATTACAAAGTGGCTTAGGGTTTTAGGGCTTGGGGTTTAGGGTTTGGGTTTGGGGCGTAGGGTTTGGGTTCTAGGGTTTAGGGCTTCGGGGTGCGCGAGGCGTAGGGATTCAGCATATGATGCTTCTAAGCCTGGTAGTTAGTCTAAGAAGATGGTGTGAGCTATAGTCTAAACTCCTAGTATCCCCTTCATAACCCCTATAATACAACCCTATACTATCCCCTATATAACCCCCTTTAAGGAGCTTAGACTACAGCTCATGTAGTTATAGGTTCTCCGGGGAAGGAATGCTGTGAACCGTGTCTGCAGGCTGAAGGTACAGTTTCAAAGCAGCATTTTAGTGGCGTAGGCTGATGAACATCCATTTGAAATAGCAGCTCGCGATGGCAATCAGGTCTCCCTAATATCATCACCCCCCAACCAACCCCCCCCAAAAAAAGAATAAATAAATAAATAAATAAACATTACCACGATATTATAGGTATACCACACTGGAAATTTCCAATATTCCGGGGTGAGAGGGGTGAGAAGTTTGAATCTTACTGGGCGTGTTCAAACCGAGGTCAGACAGAGGTAACAATCAGTAAGCGTGAGAGGCCAACCCACAATCCGCGTGCAGTACGTAGCAATGCACCCCTAGGGCCCAAGTACCTGACTAAGTACCTGACTAATGGGCCCACAGGGGTTTCTGCGCTTTAACTGGCTCAGCGCGCATAACGCATATAGTCAGTTTGACACTTTGACACTTATGATGGAGAAGCGTACCACATGAACCCCGAAACCTTCATAACTCCAACTGCTGATACTACAAATCCTGCATGACCTTACTATAGAGTAACATAACTCCCAAGGTAGAAGGTGTTTAGGATGCACGATGTTTGTTTAGCACCCAACGTATATGACCCCAGTGTAACCCTGTCTAAGCACTGGAGACTTGGACATTTCACCCTAAACCCTAAACCCTGAATCTTAAACCCTAAGCACGAAATCGCGTGGCGGGCCCAAGGGCCATTTCAGCAGATGTTCCAGGCGACAGTTTGCCCACTCTTTTCAATGGTAGATGCTGCTTTGGTTACCTTGGAAAAGCATTTGGCTAGCAAACCCCCAAAACAAGATGTATTGATGAATACTGGAGTGGGAGGACTGTCAAGAAAAATGTGGCCCTTCCTGGATGGGCTACTAGACAGCCCCGCTATCTAGCCGTTCTTGGGTCTTAATGGGGAATTTTCAACCCACCCTTTTTAGGGTCCTAATAGGGAATCCGTAATCTACCCTTTTTTTCATCCCGATAAGGAATTAAAGGGTCTAATAGCCAGCTCATCGCGGCCCCTGCGTTGTACCCATTCGCATGTTACCCACAGGGTCTAAGTACCCAATGATTAGGTACTTGGATTTAGGGTACTAGTAATAATGGTACAGGTTTTGGGTAAGTATTTGGGTTGTTCTCAAATTTATGGGCCCCTTCTGGTTATAGATTATATTATGGCGCCTATTTTTATTTGGGGGGGCACCAAAATTGGACCCGAATTTGGGGAAATACCCATATGGGTGGTTGTCAAAATTATGGTCCCCTTTTGGATCCTAATCATCATACGGCACCTAATATTTAGGGGACCCAAAAAGAGACCATAATTTTGATAACCACCCATATGATTATTAGGTACTTGGACCCTTAGGGTTGAGGGTCAGGCCTGCTCGGGGAAGGCGAATATTCCATCACATCGGTCCTGGGAACAAAGGAAGGCATTGTTCGTCGGGAGTTGGTCCGAAGGTAGAGAAACCCTAAACCCCAAACTCTAGCTGTTGCAGGGTTTTGGAAGGTACTTCTTAGCTTGCGTCGTCCAATTCATCCAGCCTCAAGAAAGCCCAGCCAAGAATCCTAAACCCTTCCAAGTAGAATCATGAGCTCTGATTCTTCAATGAAAATTTTGAAAACATAAACCGCAAACCCACTTGATTGGAAATGCGTGGGGTTCCCTAGGCCCTAGAAGGCGAGACGATCAAATCGCGTATATAACCCCTTCTAGGAGTTTAGACTTCAGCTCACATGGTTTCAACCTGTGCTTCCTCCAAAAAAACAACGGCAACAAAGGGCTCTATAATGACCAGAAGTACTTTTGAAGGCGGCCTACATGGGTTTCCACGCTAGCTTGGGCAAGGGCAGTATCCGCAAGAGCCTCTAAAAGCTGGTGGCCGTGACATTCTTCAAAGGCCAAGAAATTTTGCAAAGTCCTGCTAAGAAGACTTGATTGGCCTTTGGAGCCCTATGAGACATGTTAGTATATAGGGTCCTTATGAATCCCAAAATGGAAATATTGAACTATTCCGAAGGCCAACCCAGGAGATAATATGTGACACCCACATCAAAGCGCCGAGCCAACTACCCTCCTGAAGCTGCATTCATGCAAAACCTGCCCCAACACCCATGGGACACTGCGATCACTACATACTGAAGCTTAAAAAAGCCCATGCCGCAAAACCACACAACACCCCACCCCACGACCAGCTGTGGAAGATCGGTGGAAACCCAAACATCCACAAAGCCCGAACCTTGGGGCCTGAAAGTCTGTAAATAATGAATAATTACCCAACTTGGGCTATTTGGATCCCTAGAGTTGGATATACCAAACCCATGTATATTCCTAGTTTCCATCTAATTTGCCAGTCGATTCTGCACAACCCCTAAGCGCTATGTGGACCCCTAAGCCCCCAACCCTAAAACCCGAACTCTCACTCCCAAGCCCAAGCCCTAACCCTAAGGGTCCAAGGACCCAAAGAATAGGGTTTTAGGGCCCAAATACCAGTAATATCACAATATTTGGGCCCTAAACCCCTATTATTTGGGTCCTTGGACCGGACCCTTAGGGTAAGAGATCATCCAAGCATTGTGTAGGCGTAGGCTCAGGCTGCAGCTTTGACTGTTGGACTCTGTCACACTCGTCATGCATCCTGTGAACTGGAGGGTTTAACGGCCTAACAGTCATAGAATTTTGCCAGGTGGCGCTTAGGACCCCCACTGATTAAGGGTTGACCCTTAGGTACCTGCAACAGGAGCATAAGGGAATCCCAAAAGGGTTCAGGGTCTACGGTTCGAGCGAAGTCCCTATAACTTCAACTTAGAACATCTAGCATGGGGTTCCTTTCAGGGAATAGTAGACCTTGAAGCCTCTGGCTGTGGAGGGCTCCTGACCTTTTGCTGAATGCGTTGCTGGGGGAGCGGTGCCTTGACTAGATTCAGGGTTTAGGCTAATGCGAACTACCCTTAGATTCCTGGTGGTCCTTCGACTGGATATATAAACAGTACCACGGCTTACCTTACAGCATGGCGGAGGGCAGCGAAGCTATCAAAATAGTTGAACTAGGCAAGCAATGGCACTCTCCTTGATGCAAATTGAAGCAGGCCCATGCGCCCTTTCAAGAGTTCACGGAACTATCAGAAAGACCATATGTCTGGGTGCAATGACGAGGATCGCGTAAAGTGGGTTGATCCCATGCAGAGGTCTCTCTCAGTCGGAGGTCCCTATGGCAAGGAATTTTGAAACGTAGCCACACAGCTTGTGCTTCAAGATTGGGGATTGGCAGGTTGACCATGCGCGGCACGTGAGCCAAGAAAAGGTGCCAAAGAAGCAAAGGCCCAGCAAGACAAGATAATGCAGTAACCCCCCAAAACCATGCATATGAAGCCTCCCTTCCCTGCACTAGCCACCGGTAAGTCAAGCCGTACGTTGTAGTCCTATGGCACGATGTAAGGGGAAAACCATTGCTGAATCAAAGTGAGGGCCATTTGGTAGAAAGTTTCCCAAGGACGATGCACCCCTCACATGTGATCCCAGGGCGCAAAACTCTGAATCCTTAAGCCCTTGAACCCTGGAGTGTCAAATGGGTCAACTACAACCCCTGCATTCTGAGCCCTAAAGAGGGCTCCTTTCAGAGGGCTCCCTGGTTGTTTCTTGACATCCCAGTTCATGAGACTTAGCCACTACCTATGATGGGGCTTATGACCTACTGTTAATCGAGGTCCTTCTAAAGGGGTTTTCAAGAAGTACGAATTAAGTCACATGAACCTCCAAGTAGGCTTCGTCAAGGCTTGTGCGAACCCCCTGGGGCCGAGGCGGCGAATGAGGCTCCTCCTGGCAAGGATTCCACTACATTATCAAGGCTGGAGAATAAAATTGGGTTTGGGGCTTGTCACTGAGGGTTTAGGTCTTATAGGGCTTGAGGTTTGACGCTTTATGGTTTGGGCGTTGAAGAGCAGATCCTTTGCTCGCAGGTTTCTGGCTTGAAGGTTAAAACTGATTACCAAGCAAGGTTTTAGGGTTTAGGGTCTGTAGGCATAGGGAGAGATAACGGGCCAAACACACAAAAATCGCTGAATGATATCCGAGAAAACCCAAAGGTTGCGAGTGGAGCCATTGCTACTTGAAACGCTGCAGTGTTTTTCTTTTTCTGGCGCTTTTTGGTGTTCCTCAGTTCTAGCATTAGAGCCCAAAGTAGATAAGACATACAGACTTTAGGGCCCAGTGTAGGAGTTATTTGTATCCTTGGATCCCTAGGGCATTGCTAGAAAGTTAGAGAACGTCAGCAGCGGAAGCAACAAGGGCTGGATGATTTACCATACGCCCTCAACCCTTACCTAGCGGACTGAAGCATCCCTAGTAGATCGGCTTTCTTGTGGAAATTCAAGACCGTAAGGGTCCAAGGACCCAAATGATAGGGTTTTAGGGCCCCAATACCCACAATTCCATAGTATTTGGGCCCTAAAAAACTAGTATTTGGGTCCTTGGACCCATAGGGAGAGAAAATAGGCATGGCCAGTTGAAGCACTATAGCCGAGCCCTGAGCCCTAAGCCCTAAAGTTCTGAACCTCCAGTTCTTGCCCGGAGCAAGGATGCCAACCACAAACTCACGTGGCAGGCTGTCAAAAATACAGCTCCCTAAGAGTCCGAGTACCCAATAATTAGGTACTTGGGTATAGGGTAATAGTAATCATAGTACAGGTTTAGGGTAAGTATATGATTATTGGGTATTTGGACCCTTAGAAGTTCCTCTGTAGGTGCCCTTTGTAAACTTTAAGCTCCAAGCACTAAAACCTAAACCCAAGAGGGTCACAACGTTGACAAGCCAAGCCCCCAGAGGCAAGTACCCGTAAGCCTGCGAGTAAACACTCGGGAGCCCGGGTTTTATTAGGGTTTAGGGTTTTGGGTTTAGGGCTTTAGGGTTCATAGGGGAGTCTGATAGGGGTTATTAAGGGTGATGCTAGGGGTTCAGACTATAGCTCATATGAGCCACCAGTCGAAACTGTATAAGCCTATCGGACTTCAAACATGCCCGGAAGAGGACGAAGAACTAGCAGCAACTAGTACGGAGGGTTTAGGGTTTAGGGTTTCTATACAAAACCCTACAGTGGTCCTTATAAAGCATTTCCAAATTCCCTACAAAGCCATACTAAGCACCAGAGAGATATACGCCTCTGAGCACATAAGGTTCTAGGCAGGGCGCACGGCAGTTCTCCCAAAAGGCAGCTGCCGCGCCAGTGGGTGCGCACTTGCTCCGTGTGATCTTGCGCCGCTTTGCCTGATTTGAAGCTTCTTTAAAGCATAATAAGTATCGCAGAAAAGGTGCCATCATTTTGGGACTTTCAAACTCTCACAGAACAACCCTAATCAGGTCAAGTGGCCCGCCCGGGCTGGCAGATCACCTCCAAGATCTGGAGCTGGAAGCCGGCTTTTTTAGAAGCAGCGGCCATTGCGTCGCTTCGACGAGGAAAGTGGAGCTGCTACGAGACATGTGGGCAAACTTGCCATGTTTGAAAATTATCGCTTCCCCCTAAGATGAAACACCCCCTAATACTAAATACGGGCTCGCCAGAATTCCAAACTCTGAAAGAGGGCCAAGACTAAAGTTAATTCCGGCTCGGATCCTCCGAGTTAGGAGGGTTCCCTAGCACGTCCTAAGGAATTGGGATCTCCTTGGGTTCCCAGATTTTCATGGCTTCTGAGTGGTTTTTATTGAAGATATATATATGGCAAAACTTCCAGAAACAGATTCGAAAGCCCTAATTTCGAGCAGTCCCTAATTGGCCGCTGATAAAGCCCTAGTTTGGAATAGTCTTTAGCAAGGCCCAGATTTGAAGCAGTCCTTAATAAGGTCACAATTCCAAGTGACCCCTAATAAGGCCCTAATTCGAAATAGTCCCTAATATGCTCTAACTTGAAATAATCCTGGTAAGGTCTAATTTGGAATATTCCCTAATAAGGTCCTAGTTCAGCATAATCTTGAGTGAGGACTTAAATTGAAATTGCTTCTGATAAAGCAGTAGTCCCTGATAAGGCCTTGATTTCGAATAGTCTTTCGGAAGGCCCTAACTTGAAATAGTCCGCAATTGGATTTAGACTAATTTTAGACGATTTTCATCAGATTTCAATAGGACCCACTATATTCCTCATCTATGTGTTCGGGTCGTACGATAAGTACCGCCTGATACCCCGACATTGGATGCGGGTTGGAGTACATAGATTAGGAGGGCAGCGTTTAGTATTACGGGGAAAAGATTGATCAGCCAAGAGGCTGCCACAACCAGCTTCACGCCTGACTTCGCGAAGCTGGCCATTTGGGTGGCGCAGGCAGCCACGGCGAAGTGGCTTAACCTGTCCTTGGATTAGGCTTTGCTGCTTCTGCAACACGCTTTTATTTTGTGTTGCGGCTTGCACTTGGTGGTACCCAAGCATTGGCGGAAATGCAGACTCTTGGGCTCAATAAAGAATTGGGCTGTCAATCAGTTAAATCCTGGTTTTGTCTTTGTTGGATACATGCTTGTGCATCATTCTGCTCATTCGGGAACTTACCTAGCCAAGTGTTGCCAAGCAAGGCACGCAGCCGTCGAAATCACCGTTTTTGGCGTAGTTTTTCGACGGCTTGCACTGGCCGGTGCCCTGACGAGGGTAGCAAAAAACGTTGCATGTGTGATCCACGCTCAAACCCCTTTTCACATGCTATGAGTTCACGGATGCCTCATAGCGGCCGAAGACGGCTATGGAGGGAGCTGCCTGGCCAGGAGCGCTCACCTCCAGCCAGGCTGCACGCGCTGACAAAGTCTGAGCTGGCTGAACCACAAATGGCCCAAGCTGAAATGAGCAGATCCCTGGTTTAGGGTTTAGCGTTTTACTGCCAAATAAAAACAACCAGCAGCCCAAATGCCTAAAACGCATTGTGGCGCTATAGTGAAAACTCCGAGTATCACCCTTAATAACCTGTATAATACTCCCCTGTATAATCCCCTATGCAGGTTGAGACTATAGCACATATAGGTTTTTTCACAAACGGCATACTGCTTGGGTATTTGGACCCTTATCGTCTTGGCTAGCCAGGAATAAGATGTTCATGTTCAAAATAGCCCAAATATATCTGGTTCCTGTAACTATAACCCAAGTACAAGTACAACCATAATCGGATTCTTAGGGGACCTGGGGGGCTTCTACTTGTGTTAGAAGTGCAGTTACGATTGCATAATAAGTATACCCTGAACCCCATATACTCCTGTATAACCCTACAAAGCCTGTATAATATGGCTAGAGGCACCCCAAACTCCAAAACCTGAAGCCCCACTAAACTCTAATACCCTGAAACACCCAAACCCTAAATACTAAATCCTAAATAGTAGCTTCCGTTTTCTTTTCCATTCTCCCAATATATCCCAATATGTCCCCAAAGTACCCTGAAGCTCCAAGTGCCAACCATGTCAAAGCCCGTTGCCAGACCCGCAGCCTCGCGGGTATCTTCCTGAGCGCAGGCCATGCCGACCCGAACAAGAGACAGTATATAGGGGTTATATAAGGCTCTATACGGGTTATATGGGGTTATATGGGGGTTGTATAGGGGTATATAGGGTTACATAGGGATTATATGGTTATATAGGGTTCTACCTAAAAAAACAGTGACCCATGATCTACTTTCCCCCAAGTTCCTGCTATTTCCAGTTAGGGTAGCTCATAAGGATTGGGTAACTGAGCTTTTCAGGTCTGGACATCAAAACACCTTCGATCATGGCTCTCTACCCGAAAGTCATGAGTACGAAGACTGATTATTCATGGGTATTTTGGAGGTGGAAGTAGATCTGAAGGGTAGCGGCCCAACGATCCTCCAAATGTAGGGTCTAGGGTTTAGGGTTTTTCCCAAAGGGTCCAAATGCTCAAATATTGGGCTTTTAGCTTCCAAAGCCATTCAGATAGATGATAGCATTTGAGACCTAAACCCCATCATTTGGGTACTCGGACCCCTGTCCCTAAGCCTTACCCCTAAACCCTAAACCCTATGTAGGGTGTGGCAAACATGCCTCAGATCTGTAACATACAGGTTCCGAGTTGGACTACCGAGCAACCAATGTCTCTCCGGCTTCCAGGCACTGCGAGAAACCATAATCCTACAATGGAAGCCAAATTCCTGCATGGCCCTAAGTAGCTTGAACCTCCTGAATTATGGTGCTAAAGTAAAATTAGATCATTTAAGCAGTGAGAGTCAACGTATACAATAATCGGGTTCTTCTGACTTAACTTGAGTATGACCAAGTGTGGCATAGGTTGCGGGGAAGTAGAGAATTTGGGCACTTGGACCCTTATAGGGCAACCTCCCAAATCAAACCCCGGCCCACACCGTCAAATTGAGCACCCGGCGACTGACACAGCGCCTGGCATGAGTTGAACGAGTTGCAGACATGCTGTATGAACGCCCTTAAACCCTAAGCCCTAAACCCTGAACCCTAAACACTGAACCCTAGACCCAAAACGCTAAAGCCTAAACTCTCCAAAGGTACGGTCTGGGGGTTCAGGGTTTCGCAGGGTTTCGGGTCTAAAGCCTTCGGAACCACAGGCAGCTCGAGCTTTATTGTTGAAAGAAGCCCTTCGACGCTCTTGAACCACCGCTACCGCTTGTCAAGCATAATCTGGTTGGTCGTCAGAAGTGATGGACAGCAGTTTCCATGTTCAAGTCCACTCCTTCATTCCCTGCTGAGCCCTGAGACTAAACCCTAGATCCTAAACCCTGTAATTTGCTGGAACCTTCCGGTTTCCATGCCATTTTCCGCTTGCTTTCTATGAGATTTTCCTTTCCTTCATTGTCTACAAGTAACC
This sequence comes from Symbiodinium pilosum, assembly GCA_905231905.1. NCBI lineage: Eukaryota > Dinophyceae > Suessiales > Symbiodiniaceae > Symbiodinium > Symbiodinium pilosum. Next base: position 39,505 of record CAJNIZ010018336.1, read on the forward strand.
AGGAAGCAATGCATGCTTCTGACGTTTGTGCAGCGGCTTCAAAACTGGCAGCCGTACTTTGAGGGACCATAGGGGTTACCAAGGCGTGTTGGGGAACTGACTGTAAATTATAATCAACATGTACAAGCTCCAAGGTAGCTCCAAGTAGTCTTTGCCTTGTTGGCCGCGGACATGGCCCAACATATGCATTGAGGCAAAATGAGGTTCGCTTATATGGTGGTTTCCCAAAATAAGGGCACCCCAATATAGACCCTAATGAACCTATAATCCTTATTAAGGGGACCCCCCAAAAAAGTCTCCCTATTTTTCGGAAACCCCCCAAAACCCCAAGCCCTAAACCCTAAATAGTAGTTTCCATTTTCTTTTCCATGATCCCTATATAACCCTAAACCCTAAGCCGCTATACTATCCCTAATTTTGGGAAGTTGGTTCATATCTCTGAAGGCCTGCGCAAGGTGCGAAACGCTATGAGCAAAGCTGCTAGGATGCCATCCCGCCAGGCGATGGTGTCAGCAGCTGATGATATAGTCCCCCTTAAGTAGATAGAATATGGGGCTTAGGGTATAGGGTTTAGGGTATAAGGTTTAGGGTTATAGTCCCCCTTGAATAGATAAAACATGGGGTTTAGTTTAGGGTGTGGGGTTTAGGGTTAAGGGTTAAAGTCCCACCTAAGTAGATAGAACATGGGGTATATGGGGACCTTATTATAATATACCCAAAGCCAGATTCTATCTACTTAAGGGGGACTAATTATTAGCAGTGGGGAGCTGTCTCGTCGTCATCTGTACGGGACGCGGGCATGTGGGAACAAGCAAATGATTCCCCGAAAAGAGCTACCACGCTGGGTCACAGCCTTCCGAAGCACAAAGCGCAAAGATTCAGTCACATACCAACATAACCCAAGGGATCCAAGTATACAAATCATACCTACTTTGGGCCCTAAAGTCTGTAGGCATTACCTGCTTTGGGCTATTTGGATCTCGAAGCCCTAAACCCTAAAACCCTGATCCCTAAACCCTATATTACCTGCTTTGTGCTACTTGAAGTTTGTATATGTTACCTACATTGGGCTACTTGAAGTTTGTAAGCGTTGCCTACTTTGGGCTGGATCCCTAGGGTAAGCAGCAGCCTGACAACTCAACTCTAAGGTCAGCGGCCTTCAGCTGTTGCATGGGAGGCTACCTGAACCCCAAACCCTAAGGGTCCAAGTACCCAATAATTAGGTCCCTTTAAAGGGGGATATAGAGGGGTATAGGGGTATATAAGGGTGTATAGGGTATTTAGGGTCTATAGGGTTTAGGGTCCAAGTACCCAATAATTAGGTACTTGGGTATTGGGTAATAGTATTTATAGTACAGGTTATGGGTAAGTATATGAATATTGGGTACTTGGACCCTTAGGGAGCGGCATCTTGGACTATTATTGGAGGGGTTTTGGGCTATTATCTTACCTACTTTTAGGTTTAGTAGGAAACGAGGGGATATAATCCCTATATAATCCCTATTTAGTATATTCCCTTATTCCTGCTGACCGCCCAGTGAGATTATCTTAACTAGCGTAAGGCCACTCGCGTACTGATGAGGCTTCTGAAGCCCTACGTGCCTTTTGTATCTGAACACGTCTACTTAACCGCCGGTAAGTAAGTAGATCCTTCTGTGCCGAAGTCAAGGACCCAGACAACCTGCATCGCAGTGTACATCGTTTCCACCACGGACCTCAAACAAACGCGGACCCTGTTTGCAACATTATACCAAAACAAAATAGAAGACATCATGGGGATTGTAGCACGAACTGCCTTAATATCGAAGGACCCGGGTTCCTTTTTTCCCTGAGCCATCAACAGTCCTTGCATGATTATGCCGATGACACCATTCCATCAAAATATGGCGTCCAATCTAGCCACCGAAAGTATCGCTCCCCCAGTCTTTTCTCAAAATCTCCCGAGAACCCAAGCACGTCAAACAATTTGCTACGCAACCCTCCTTTGAATTCCTGGGCCGCTGTTACGGCTTCGGCTCTTCCAGGAAGATATGTTCCGAAAGACGGATGTTATCTACCACGGCAACTTGCAGAGACATCAGTACCCTGGGGATCCAAACGATACCTACATTGGGCCCTCAAGTCTGTAGATCGGGTACCTACATCGGGCGATTGGGATCCCTAGGGGTAGATTATTACCAGCTTGGGCTATTCTCACCTTGCTCTTACTGTCAACATGCACCATCAATTAAACCCCAACCCCCCTAAACACTAACCCCTAAACCCCCTAAACCCCAAACCCCATAAAATGTGCAACGCTAAACCCTAAACTTGTGTCCGCAGAAAAAGCCCTGAGCCCTGAAGTGCTAGTCAACATGGCCAGGCAGGCGTACAGGAAGGTCCTCCTTTGCCATCAGGCACTTCGTTGAGGGTTTAGGGTTTAATGGTTTGAGGAGGCATTGGGGCTTATGCGCAATAAAGCCAGTTTCCGTAGCTTGGGCTTGAGGAGTGGGTGTATCGATAGAGCGTTGCCATCACTGATGGAGTCTTCTGTATGTTGAGGCATGCGTATTGAGATGTAGACATCCATCTGCACCATTGTGGACAGGGTGTAGTAGAAGGCTGCCTAGAACGCGATCGGGGAACCCGTATTTATGAGACAAGTAAGAAGTACATTGGTATGCTGATACCCATCATATTTACGTAGGGATGTGTCACACTTAGGAACTGAAGCTCTTCTTCTATCATGAACAGAATTTGGTAGTGACAGGGCACCCAATGAGACCATCAGGACTGCCATGCGACTGCTGAAGCAGCCTTCTTTTTTTTGCGTGCTTGGGTGACTGTGATCAGACGAATGTCGTCGAAATGGAAGTTCTAAAGTTAAATGCTTCGCATACTCCACATGTGGATTCTCGCAATGTCTCGGGGAAACGTTACAAGCATTGCCCCTTCACCCCAACCCGAAGAGTATAGATACACAAAGCTTTTAAGCATCCACGCCAGAAGAAAGACAATATCTAGTTTAAACCTGAAGAATCGGCCACAGGTTCATGTTGAGACAGGGATTGCATTTTGTTGCAAAGCTGAACTGATGGCATCAAGCTTTTTGTGGTGTATATTAGGTCGCAGTGTTTCATGTTGATCCTCGGGCGGGAGGCTTCTGATAAATTCAACATACCGCATGTGCTCTGCGTTCGCGTGATCAGCGCGGACACAAAACCTCGCAAATCCGATTTCGGGCTTCTAGACGTTGGCAGGTCCATTTGGGTGGGTTCATAAGGATTATAGTTTTTTGAGGTATGTGGGGGAGCCTCATCCCTTATGGAACCCCACCGCAACCTTCAGTGCTTTCGGAACTTTGGAGGGCAGCTGGGGCGTAGTTGTCCGTGGTACATCATGTTACCCTAGGGCTCCAATTACCTAAATAATAGGAACTGGGTTCTATATACCCTATAGTTACATAGCCCAGTAACCCACTATCTAGGTAACTGGGAGCCCTAGGTTTAATCAATAGCTCAACTGGATAGTGAACTCCGCGCCGTCAGCATTGAAACAACAAATGGCGGGATCCAAATAGCCCGAGGTAGGTAATATATGTAGACATTAGGACCCAATGCAGGTACTTTTGGCATACTTGCATCCCCAGGGCAAAGTGTACAGTGTGCAACAAAATCAGCAATCTTCCTCTGTCATGCAGGGCTTGAGACTTGGGTGCAATATCAAAGCAGTGAAGCGAAACAGTGAGAACTCATTTCGAAGAAGCACAACCCACTCTCCTAATGGCTGTTCCCAAGCCATTAACCCGAACCCTCTTGGGCAAGCCTCTTCGACAAGCTTTACAAAAAAAAAAAAAAAAAAACACTACGGTTTTGAAGCCCTGCCAGCGTTGGGGTTTCCACTGTGAAGACCCATTCCAAGCAGCCTTGAGCCCCATAAAGTTTGAAAAGTCCAATCATGAACCCGCAAGAACCGACAACTCCAACTTTCTTCAGCTTGTGCTTCTGGGAGCCCAGCCAAGGGCTCCGGGAGATCGTAGATGTCCGCACAGTCTGCAAAGCGGTTAATGGACACCTGGGTATCTGCTGCAAAGAAATGATCCCTAAACTACCCGTGTATATCCAACTTTACTCTCCTCAAAAATCCCAATTTACTCCAAGTACCAAACCCTATACCCTAAACCCTTCCTTACCACCCCCTAGAGACCCCCAGCGCACCACTGTCTTAAGACTTCACTGCCCTACGTTTTTCCTGGGATCTCTGGCCACCTAAGGCAAATCGGCACTATTTTCCTAAGGTAGAAACTATGGGCCCCAAATATGGGAACTCAACCTTAGGCTCCTTATATGAAGGTTTCCAAGATTAGGGGTACCCTTTTGGGGGTTCCCCCCGTAATAAGGATTATAGTAGTTTGCAATCTATATTGGGGTCCCCCTATTTTGGGAAACTACCATATATCTCCTGTATACCCATAAATACTGTATACCCATAAAACCCTACATGCAGCGCCGGTATTTAGGACCCCGGAAACAAGCAGGGGCCAATGCTAGTTACTAAGGCCCCTTCCAATGTTAGGACGGGGATCGCGAAGGATTTCAGGTTGTTTGAGTGAAGGTTCCCCCTAAACCGAAATTCCTAAGCCCTAACCTGAAACCCTAGCCCCGCAGCTGGGACATCCTCAAGCATGGAAAAGCATGGATGCCCTCTCCAAACGGTTTACGGGTTTAGGGTCTAGGTTTTACGGTTTAGGTCTCCAAAGGATGTCTCCTTTTCTTGCAGGCAGGAAAAATACGGATCCCATTTTCGGGGTACATGAGGGGTACTTGGAGCTTCGTGAGTATTTCCAGCCGGACATGCCATCTATACATCTGCTTACATCCTTGTATGGTGTAGTTATAAAGCTGAAGAAGGATATCTTCGTGACGTACTGCAACTACCGGGAATCAAGTGACTTCCTGGGGTACAAAGATTTCTCCATGAACAAGAACCCGCCCGTAAGCCCTAACCCATAAACCCTAAGTATCCCTGTTTACAACTATCCATGAACCTTTAAGTCAGGGTCTAGGGCTGGGCCTGGCAAGAAGGGCAGGTGCCCTGAAACCCAAATCCTAAGTCTTAAAAAGGTAGGGTTTGGGGTGTAATTAGTATGAACTGAAGAATAATCAGGGTCCAAAGTAAGGATTCAAGGTTTTACATGCCTTCACATGAACGCTGCGGTGGAAAATTTTACCAAGAGACGTTACGAAAGATTTGGGAACCCGTACCCTAAACCCTGAACCCTAAATCCTAAACCCTAGACCGAAAGATTTGGGAACCCGTTGCATGGCGATCTCTGTCCGTTTGTCTGGTAACTGGTACGGGAGTTATCACCATGAGTTCTCTTTCCGTAAGGGTCCAAGTACCCGATAATTAGGTCACGTTAAAGGGGGATATATAGGGGTATAGGGGTATATAAGGGTGTATAGGGGTATTTAGGGTCGAGGGTTTAGGGTCCAAGTACCCAATAATGAGGTACTTGGGTATAAGTATAGTACGGGTTTTGGGGAAGTATATGAATATCGGGTACTTGGACTCTTAGGGTTTGGGTTCCAATGATGGGACTGTCCCCGGACAGCGGCTTAAGTTCCCACACGCAACTTTCAGCGTGCTCCTCTTCAAACCCTTCTGAAATGACTGTGCAGCTTGCAGCTTGTGAAGAATCGTACCATATCAAATGGACCCCGATAATGAAGTCTTGGCAGTGATGCCAAGGATGGAGACAGAAGTATAAAGGATGATCGGTTGGTCCTGCTCCCACCCGGAAAAGATCCATATTGGGGTCATATTAAAGGCTATAAATAACAACAGTATGTTAAAAATCATCCAACTGTTGCAGAGTGGGGGCAGTACCCACATACTAGAGGGGTTCAGGCTAAAGGTCTAGCCTAGCCTAAGCTCGCTCCATGTACAGTTATAGCGGGGAACCTAGAGTACTTGGGTAGACTATTTGATATGATTTAAGGTTTAGGGTTCACGGTTGATAGTTGAAGGGCCTGCCTCCGGCTGTCATCATATCCCTAAACAAAAACTGCCCTCTGATCCTTTCCCACCCTTCTGAATCTTAAGCACTAAACCCTAAATCCTAGTCCCTAAACCCTAAACCCTTGAGCCCAGAGGCCCAGTTGTCCAGGAGGATCTCATCCACAAAGGCGCGGCGGTCCGCGCGTGGCGTCAACATAGCCCTGAAGTTTGCAGGAGGTTATGGCATGGTTACCCAGAAACCTACCTTTCTGGTTCTTCGTAGTTCTTCGGTTCTTCATAGGGAATGAAGGAACTTATATGATATAGGGGATATAATATAGGGACTATGTTCTCTCGTTCCATACTAAGAACCAGTAAGCTAAACTGTTCAGCGTTTGGTTTTGCAGCTTCGGTGTTACAAGCAGGCCATGGGCTCCAGAGTTGCGACTTTCCAGAACCCCTGCCGAGATACCCTGCCCTACCACTACGGGCTATTGGACGCTAAAATTCCCCACTAGGACCTTATTAAGGGTAGATGAAGGTACCCTTAACGTCTAATAGCCCATAGTGGTACTACGTGGGCAGTTTTGATCCACCGCACTTGGAGGTTTTAGATTTTAGGTTTATACCTAGACCCTCATCTACCCTCTATATACCCCTAAATACCCATTATTAGGGACCATTTACCCCTAATTAAGGGTACAAGGAGGGTCCTGGTAGGGCTTAGGGAACTTAAGCACCAGAGGATCATACTCAGCTCAAACTTCAGATCCTAAACCGCAACTTCACGGGTGACTACCACTTCCACACGGTTTAAGGGTTTAGGGTTTAGGATTTAGGGTTTAGGGTTTATTATGGGATCCTTAAGGGGGCCCCTTATGTGGGGGACCCATAAGTAAGCCTTTTTAAGACCTCCCTAAGGCGTCCCTAGAGCTCCCTAAGGTCCGAAAAGGTCTCCTATTATGGGGCCCCCTTACATGGGGCCCCCTTAGGGCTTCCATAACTTCATGCTATATCCCATGAGTTCCGTCGTAATTCACCCCAACTAGCCAAACCCTAGACCCCAAACGCTATCTCCCATGAGTTCACCCTAAATAGCCACAATTCAGTAACTTTGATTAACAGGAAACCCATCAGCTCGGGGTAGTATAGGGGGGCGCGGTTTAGGGTTCAGGGGGTTTAGGGGATTTAGGTGGTTTAGGGGATTTCGGGGGTTTAGAGCATTTAGGAGCTTTTCGATCTAGGAACCCAGGAAACTCAGACCTCAGATCGGGCTGCGAATGACATGTAGTTGAGCTACAGTCAACAGTTGCTAGATGATTTAATAGACATGGGCTTCTTGTTAAGGAGCATATTGCGGACTATGCTGAACTACAATAGGAAGCCCTATGTCCACGCGTAATGGCCCCTTAAGAAGGTGAATATGGACAGTGGCTCAGATGCAGCTAAGGCACTTCTTTTGAGGGAACCATTCAACTTAGCCGCTCATGTAAACGCACATTCGCGTGAGACCAACACCAAGACAGCCAGTCGTTTGTGTTGTCTAGATTCCACAGTTCATATCTCGGCACATGCCCCGTGATACGCCCTTCGAAACCTTCCTGTAACCTTAGAACTCATCCCGAAACGGAGATCTCCCTGCTGGAGCAGATAATCCTATAGACATCTTCATGATTAGGATCCTGCACATTGGACTTTCTGCTCCTCTGGCTCGTGCAATGATGCTACGCCTGCGCACGGGTAGTTTCCCCAAGTTCCTCTGTTCCTACAAGGTCCTACATTAGCCGCACCAGGGAACCCATGTTTCCTTTGTCCTCCCTATACATCTCCAGGGCCTCTCTGTATCAAAGCTTGGCAAAAGACCCAGCATTCCAGCCTCACTATCCGGCGGTAGTTTGGAGATGTTGTCTCCTTGAAACTCAACCTTGGCAAAAGTGTTTAAGGTTCATAGGGTTTCGGGGTTTGGGGGGCTTACGTAGGCTTTGCTAGTGGACGAAGCCACCAAAAGCCAAACTTCTAAAATCGAAGCCATGAGCTAGTTGATACATTCACGAACTGAAATATTGTATGGGATTGGTGTGCTTCTGTGTACAGATACTTATCCAATATCTTCCAGGGGTTCTTCCCGATGTGGCCTCCTAAGACCAGGGGAGGCTTGATGGCCCTAAACCCTGAACCCCCAACCCTAAACCCTTAGAGTACCCATATCCAAATTTGAAACCATGCGCCCCTAATATGGGCCCTGAACCCTGGGATCCTTATATACCTACTATTTACCCTATATGTACCTTTGAGGGGCCCTAGCATGCCCCTAAAAGGCCTAAGGGCCCATATTAGGGGCCCATACTTTTGACCTTAGACCATATGGGCAACTGTCAGGGACTCATGAGCCCTAAAGCCGCCTTCGTCTTCTTGTCCATTGCCCAAGGCAAGTATCCAGGCTTCTGCCCTTGAGTTTGAACTGGGTGAGACAAGCCTTAATATATACATATACATATATACATATGTATATTCATATATACATATATACATGTACATGTATGTCTACATATATACATATATGCATGTAGAGCTTATATAATAAGAATTTACACGGTTCCACGCTTGCCTTGGACCTCTTCAAATTGGGACTCAGGAATTGCAAGCTCATGCATGGAGCTTTGCGGTTTCTTTCTCTATAAGGGCCTTTCTGCAGCAGGGCTTTAACTGGTTGGCCCTTGGAGCCCTTTGAAAATCATTAGTGTTTATAGTCCGTATGAAACCCGCAAGGGGATACATCGAAATATCCCAAAGGCCAAGCCAGTGAGGACAGTGCTTGAAACAGTGCTGGTAGGAGGACCACAAGGCATTACACCCCGAGACCTCAACACCGTACAGACCAGGGCGAATTACACGCCAATACCCAAGATAACCGGTTTAGCTTTGCAGCATCGGGCATCTCAAAGTGCAGCATTTCTTCAAACAGTGTTGACACTGTAGCGCTTGAAAAAGTGCCAGCTGAACAAGGCCTGACTTTGTGCAAGCCCCTATGCTGCTCTAAATGTACGGGCATCCGCCCAAGTTCACAAGACAATGAGTGAGGAAGCAAACCTGCATTTGGGGGGGTTCTACAGATTATGGGTAATTACCATTTCGGGGGTCCCCATAATAGGGACTGCAGTGTATCAGCACCTATATTGGCATCGCACGCTTTTTGGAAACCACGATTTCTAGACTAGCCGGCGGCGAAAAATATAAGCGAAGAGACACTCCATAGAATGCTTAGACAAGGATCCGGGATCGCGACGCGAGTGCGAAATCAACGTTTAGCAGGCAAGACTCATCCCATCACTTCTGCGCAGGAGGTCCAACAACTACATGTTCTGTTGTCTTTTAAAAGCATACCACGCAAACTGCTAAACGCAGCCCGTATGGTGGTAGTGGTTTGAGGCCAGCAGAAAGATAACTGGACCCAATGGGCGGAACAGAAACCCTAAAACCTCAACCCTACACCTGTGAACCCAAAATCTTGAACCTGAAACGTTGAGCCACAAACCCTCACCCTAAACTCCTAAACCCAAGACCTGACACCCTGAAACCTTCACCCACTGATTCATGAGTGGTTGGGCTTCCGGCCCCTCTGCTTCTATCTTGGCACAAGTCTCACGATCTGGCCGGCCAAAGGGCAGCCTCCGCCATGGTGTGGCGTTCAGGGGTTTGAAGGTTGGTGGGTGTTAAGGGTTTAGGGCTTCAGGGTTTAGGCTTTAGGTTTTAAGGATTTTTTAGGGGCTTCAGGGTTCAGGCTTAAGGGTTTTAAGGGTTTAGGGCTTCAGGGTTTAGGGTGTTTGGGGTTTGGGGGGTTCGGGTGTCAGGGTTATGGTTGAGGAGGTAAGGCTGAACATTGGTTGAGGATTTAAGGGCTTGGGAGTGTCATGGTTTGGGAGTGTTGGTTGTAGGTGCTGTTGGGTAAGGGGGATCCTAAATACTGAATTGGGGGGGGGAGGGAGGTTAGGTTTAGGGTTTCAATTGCAGCCTAGGTTTCAAGAAGCTGGTAGAGGCCAGCAATTCGAGCATCGCATACACACCCCTGTCACTTGCTTCCTGCTAAGGACTTGGCACAATAGCCTGCTCCTTGATTTGAGGTGCTCACAATTTCGCAAATGAACCAAGCCTCCATGTCATTTTACATGTTCTTCTTCCTTTGCCACTCCATTATGGGAGTCAAGTCAGTCCCATATCCTAAATGATTTTAAGATGAACAGCCTGGGTCAATGCGCAGCAAAAGGACTGCCCGGATTTTGTATAGCAGGGCTGTTCCCCGGGGCAAGAGGGCACACCTTCGACGCGATGCATTCGTTGCTGCAAATCCTAAGGACCTAGTTACAACTCTATGATATGAGGAGAAATATAGGGGTTTTGCAGAGGGTTATGCAGAGGTTCTATAGGGATGTAAGGGGACTATGCAGAACATTTGTCCTGGCATCCGAACCCGTAAACCCTAATCCCTAAAACCCAGAACCCTACTCCCTAAACCCTGAACCCTGGCTTCACGGCCTTCCATGACAGAGGGCGAACAAGATAACTCCAAGTGCCCATACCTTAGCGTCTCAAGCTTCTTTTGGGCTGCAGTTAACATTTCCTATATATTCTAATGGACATGGGTTTAGGGTTTAGGGTTATGTTCGGAACTATACTAAACTACAAGGGAGACCCGTATGTTCACCGTTACAAGTTCCTGAAAAACAATATTGACAGTAGATCACATGGTCTTCAGAACGGCTAACGTCGGGGGCGGGGTGGCAGGCTCAGGGGGCGAGGTTTACGGTCTTATCATACCAACGCTAACTAACTCTAGAAGGCAAGTCAGGGAAGGATCGAGTTACTTCACTCACACCAGTCCAAAACATGAGCTAGAGTCGAAAGTCCTAATGTCCCCATTGATAACTATACAGCTAAATATACTCCCCTATGTAACCCCCTTTAAGAAGTTTGGAGTGGACACGCCGGGGGAGCTATTATCATTGTAAACTTATGAATGGGGGGGTTCTCAAAATTAGGGTTCCTTTTGGGAGTCCAAATGACAAGGATTATTATCTGTTGGAGTCTATATGGGGTCCCCCTACGACTTATGACAACAATATAGGGAGGGCATGCCAAGTTTTGGCCGATCGACAAGTTGTTGCGTTGTGTAGTGGATTCGATACCGTAGGATGGGTTTGGGGAAGCAAAGACTTAGACCTGGGAGCATTTCCTACCGCCTTCCTCACCCCTCTGTTAGAGCGGCCTTGAGGTACATCATGAGATACTTGGAGGGTCAGGGGGACTTAGTAAATAGGTTAATAACCCCTATAACCCAATAGTAACCCTAATTATCCCCTTCATTAACCTACTTACTAAGTCCCCCTGACTCTCTAAGTAGGGTTCAGGGGTTGGGTTTAGGGTGACTCTTTCTGGGAGCGACCTAGATGGTCATCCAAAAATTATGGCAGTAGGAGCCTAGCACTTGCAAACCTGACTGGTGATTGACAAGCACACATGGAGGATTGTCGAAATTATGGTCCCTTTTTGGGTCCCTTTTATAATACGGGGCCTCATACGGGGCCTAATTTAGGGGACCCAAAAAGGGACCGTAATTTTGACAATCCCCCGCATGCCAGAAAGGGGCGCCTCACAAGAGTCGGAGACAGCGGACTGTCAAAGCCTAAAGCATTACCAATAGTGTGGTAAATTATTCCATGCCAGGACCCTCCTTGTACCCTTGATTAGGGGTAAATGGTCCCAAATAGTGGGTATTTAGGGGTATATAGAGGGTAGATGGAGGGTCTAGGTGCATACTTAGTGCACAGGGTAACTCAAGTACACCTCCAAATTCGATTCGTGATTCTTTAAGTGCCATCGTAGCGGCGTAGCGCAGATGCAAAATTGAAAGCAACATGGGAAGCCGCAAGAAGTGCATCCTTCTACTGTAACCTCCTTACTAATAATTCCTCTCTTGTTATACTATGAGAAAATTAAAATATTTCCCACGGAGACTAAAGTCTGAGTTTAGGGCTTTGGATTTAGGGTTTACAGGGCTTAGGGTTCACGGTTTAGGCTTTAGGGAACATGGGTAGGAGACAACAATTCTATTGCAGGAGAAGTGGAAACCCTTCTGACTCTTCTGACTGTCATTCATCCTTTGCTGAATCCAAGGTAAGGGGGGCGAAAGTTGACCCACACACTGGCTACCGGATCCCAAGAAAGGTTGCTGAAGCGCACCGTGGCGTTGTGTCACGAAGATTTCTCACTGTGATTCAGAAGCTCTGACCTCAACCCTTACAGAGACTGCTGTGGCTGAGCCCGGGTCATCCAACTTGTATGGGTCACTGTCGCCAGAACTTCCATTGAACACCTTCGCAACCAAGACCCCTAAAGGATCCAAAGAATGAAGCCTCCTAATTATCTGCTAGTTTCCCGCATGCAGTAATGGGTTCAGAAAGGGGGGGTTAACGCTAAACCCTAAGCCCCTAAACCCTAAGTGCGTTCATGTTGGGTGGGTTCCATTTTTTGCATCCTTTCGGGGAACTTCCACTTCAACACTCTGCGAAGCTCTGCGACATCTGCCTTGAAGTATAGGGGCTAGGGTTAGGGGTTATAGGGTCTAGGGTAAGGGTTTAGGGTCATGGAGACTATCGCACGAAGCAGCACTCTCAAGCGACGAGCACAGAACTGGCAATACTAGTGCTAAACCGAATTTCCTTGCGAATAGGATTACTAATACCGAAGCTAGAATAAATCGTAACAACACAAAAAAATAGTAGTTTTCAGAAACGTAATGCAAGTAACGATAAGAATGGCATTAGTATGTCCAGCACCAGAACGGTAGCTTGTAAAGCCCAAGCATGGCTGCGCAGCCAGCATCAACGTCTGCTTACGAAAAACCCGGCGGGTCCATGTCTCCAATAATTTCATACTTGGGTGGTGGGTAATAATAGTGATAATAGCGACAGTATATGATTATCAGGTAGCTCAAGCTCCCAAAGCAATAGCTATGGCAGCAGCTATGGCTCCGCGGGGATATTCCTGGACCGTGAAGAATTCTTGGGAGATTAAGGGTGTCGAGTTTTGTGGTTGGAGAACCCCTCCCAAAAGCAGAACCTCAACATGCTTGAAGCCATAACCTCTGAGTTCCACACCCGGCTCCTTGGTTTACGGTTCAGGTTTCAGGGTTTAGGGTCTTGAATGCCAAGCCTTAAATCCAGAACTTTTGAATCATTAGTGCTAATGTACACAGAAGAAATACAAGCAATTTCGCCATCACGAAAACCGTCAGCTGGAAAGCCAGCATCTCCTAAGCCCTTGACAGAAGAAGCGGTAAAGGATTGAATGCATCATCCTATCTCATTTTTTCAACTTTTCCGCCCTTACTTGACAGTATACAGCCTTACTAAGCCCTGCGCCCAAAGCACTAAACCCTACCCACAAGGACCATGTATATATGTGTGTGTATATCTATATATAGAGAAAGAGAGGGAGAAAGAGAGGGAGAGAGAGAGGGAGAGAGAGACAGAGAGAGAGAGAGAGAGAGAGAGAAAGAGAGAGAGAACAAAAAAAGTTAGGTACTAAGAACCATACTACAGAAGGAATTATGGGTCCTAAATCCCTGATAGTTCTACATCTTGACCGCTACAGAGCAACCCCTAAAAACACTATATAATCCCAGCTTGCATATCATGTCCGTCTTTGTTGCCATTTGATTCCCCATGATTGGGCTACAGACCAAACCCCAAACCCTAAATCCCAAACCCCAAACCCTAAATCCCAAACCCTAAACCCTAAACCCCAAACCCTAAACCCCAAACCCCAAACCCTAAACCCTAGACCAAACCCCAAACCCTAAACCCTAAACCCCAAACCCCAAACCCTAAACCTCAAACCCTAAACCCCAAACACCAAACCCTAGACCCTAAACCCTAAACCAAGAGGATCGGTGCCTCTGGGGCGAGGTAGGCCTCAGTCCCGGCATCGGTTACGGTTCGCTCCTGTCAAAGTAGGCAAGAAGGATTGGGGTACCTTTAAAGGGGGCTTAGGGTTTAGGGTCTAGGGTTTAGGGTCGATGTTGTAGGGGATATACAGGTGTACATAAGGACATATACAATTTTGGGACGACCTAAGCCCCGAAGGCTTGTAAACAAATGGTCCAAAACCAATTAACAAAGCTACTGAACATTCTACATACTTGATGTGAATGAATGTCTCAAAGTGAGACGTGCTTCGAACATGTTGGAGGATGAGTTATGTTTGGATGCCTCCGAAGCTAACGCAGCCAGCGCTCTTGTTAAGATTGCTGCAAGTATTGGAAGCTGATGTCTGCCATTGCTTCAAGTGAGCAAGACACTACACTCTCATTCGGACAATCCTCCTACTGTTGATACTAACAATCCTGCATGTCCCTAGTATACTATAGTACCATAATTCCCAAGGTATAATGGTATCCACCGTATCATTACACCGGCAGCCGTCCTTTGAGGAGACGTAATCCGAAAGGCCGAAATCCACGATTTTGCACCTGCCGAAGAGCACGATGGAAAACAACAAAGCTAATAACTTACGCTAGGGCTCCAGTTACCTAAATAATGGGAACTGGGTTCTATTTTCCCTATAGGTACAAAGGCCAGTAACCTACTATTTAGGTAACTGGAGCCCTAGGGTTATGCTTAGGGTTTAGCGTTTAGCAAGCTTTATGTTAGCCTTGGCTTTAACATGGACGCCGGTAATTGTAGTCTTGGAGCCAGCAAGGTTTCTCCGGCTTACCCTGGGTTGTAAAGGGATTAGATAGTTTATAGACACAAGATGTAAGGATACATGGGATCTATAATAAAGCTTACAGGGACTATATCGGGCTATAAATAGACTGTATAGTAGTTTAAAAAACCATATGGAACCAATGGTAATTACCGTTAGTTCCGTGCAAAGCGCATTATCCTGATCTATCTGACTACTTACCCTACCCTAGAGATCCAAGTATACAAATAATACCTACATTGGGCCCTAAAGTCTGTGAATGTCACCTACATTGGGCTATTTGGATCCCAGTTGTTCTCTTGACACGTAGTCTACGAGCATCAGGACACTTCACATGAATCAGCAACACAAGCCACGAGCGAGTACAGGGGCTTCAGAACCTGGAGACAGAACACAACAGCGAATCTATAGACTCAAGTGCTAGAGCTGCTAGAATCTAAAGAACCCTAGCTCCAAAAGACCTGACCCTCACCAACAAACGCAAGGAGATCTTGTGGAAAGGTGATAACTGAGGCACAGCGCTGGTATAAGAACAAATCTGCGCGTGAAGGTTCTCAAAGCTAAAGCTGTGCGTCTTTTATCCTTGCTAGCATTATACTGTTGATGGAACAAACCCTGCACCACCCCGTAATTGCCAACAATGAACAGACTTAGTGTGGTGCAATATTTGTTCTATCGTCACTATCCTTAAGCCCTAAACCTACACCCTAAACCGCATGAACCCAATCCTGAACACCCAACCCTCAACCCTAAACCCTAGACCAAAAACCCAAGAAAAGGAAGGACATGCAGGGTTCAGGCAGCATCTGCCTCCGGCTCTGGTTTTGAACGCTTTTCGCATTCGGTATGTAAGCCAATGAGACAGGAACACTCTTTTCGGATTTGAGGATTAGGGTGAGGGTTTGGGGTTTAGCTTGAGGTTCAGGATCGTATAAATCCTACATTAAACCAATGAAGCCTACATAGCCCCGAACCCCTATCTAATACCCCTATGTAAGCCTTACACCCCCGTATGTCAAGCATTAGGGAAGCCTTGCAACCTCATGACTCCTCATGACAAGCAGATCCATGTCTAGCCTGTTGTGCGCGTCAAGGAGGACGTTCTCTAACTTCAGGTCTCGATGAATAATCTTCTTGCTGTGGATGTAGTGCACCTTGTGCTAAACCCTGAACCCTAGACCTTTTTCTTAATTGCGAAGTATCCAGGGCTTGCCCAAGGCTGACCTTCTTGTGTATATTGGGGCTTATAACCCTAAACCCTAAACGGGTAAAAGCTATGCACTGGACGGGTAAGTGTTTATACATAACCGAAAGCCCTCCATCCCAAAGCTTTGACATTCTTTGTTGACGCCGGCAGGTAGCACATAGCAGTGCTAGGCAACAGTGTGCGCAATATGGATCAATGCCACTATTGTTCCCAATCTGTTTTTTCAGATGCGCAAATTTCCGCCGAATTGGAACTTGTGTTACAACAGCCGCGATGTGCAAGTCGCAATAGTTGTATCGGGGGCTGAAGGGGCTTCAAACACGTATTGGGTGTAAAAAGCAATCATGAATGGGTTATAACTAGTAGCCCTCAATGAGTGTATATACATACATATACATATGTGTCACTTTCTGTCTTTCTATATCTACATTTATATATATATGTATATTATGTATGTCCGTCCCTATTAATCCCCAGCTGTCATGTAATTTTCATGTTGATATTGGATGTGATTCTGCATTATTGGGCTTGGGTTGCCCCAAACTCCAGACCCTACTCATACTTGGACCCTGATCCACTACCCAAGGGCTCCTTTGTAGTTCCTTTTTGGGTCTGTTATGGTTTTTGGGTAAGTGACTATAATACACTACCTAAAAAGGAACTACATAGGAGGGTCTGGGTAAGTGGGTGTGTCATCATCTTTCTTCGCCACCACTGTGCTCTTGAAGTGGGCCCACAAGGGGGGTAGGGGTTAGCCCTGGCTTGATACTAAGAGATTTGGGGGTTTCCGAAAACAGGGATACCTTATTGGGTGTCCCCATACTAAGGACTATCGTATTTTGGGGTCTATATTGGGGTTCCCTTAATTTCGGAAACTACCATTTACTAATAGTAGAAACACTACATAATCCTTGATTAACGGGAACTTACCAGAATCAAGTGACATCCCTGGGCCCCTGCGAGGCCTTGGGGAAGTTCGAAGAGGGCTCTACATAAAAGGGCCCGGTATATTACCCAGAGGGTCCAAGTACCCAACAATTGGGTACATTTGGTTTGGGTAATAGGAGTTATGGTATAGGTTTTGGGTAGGTATATGTGTTTTTGGGTACTTGGACCCTTAGAGTTAGGATAATAACTAACCAGGAATTTGCAGAGTACCAGGGAGACCGTAGGAGGGGTTAGCCAGGGGCATCTTTTGTGGACTCCCCCCCCACACGAATCCCCTGACTGAAATATGAATGCGCTGGTGACGTCTCTAAGAGTATGGGTCACCTCCTGGTCAGGGATGTGTGATTTTGGAGGTGTGTAGCTCCAGCCGACTTTCGGGAATTACCCAGAAGGAAAAAGCCTATCAAAGACGTGACATGCCTATTCGCTGCAGATCCGCAACCATTGGTCTTGTGCTTGGCCCTAGTAGACAAGCAGGGTATGGCTCTTAATTTCCCTTGGGTCGCTTGTCTGCTCACCCAACCTCAGAGAATGAGCTTCCGAGCCAAGACCAAAGGGTATACGCCTAAAGTCCCAATGTGTGGAGGAACACTGCTCCCTTAGGCAAGTAATGTGGAAGCCTGTGTAATTGCCAACATTATGGCCACATAACCCTCATTATGTAACTAGACTGGACATTTACACGAAAAAAAACTATTCTGACCGAATAGGCCCCTAAATTGCCCCAACATCAACTCCGCTCTTCATGCACCACTTTGGGGTTTAGGATACATCCCTTCAATATCCGGCAGGGAACTTCAAACTGCTGGGCAGAAGTTTGATGGTCTGGAAGACAACGCATCTTTCCCAGTTATATGACACACACAAGGTCTGCACAATGGCCGAATAAGCTAAACATTAATCTTGCTTATGCGTCATGCGTGCTGGAGCAGAGGGGAAAATATCTGTACTCATCATGAGACTAGCGACACAATAGCAGCAGCAACACTAACACTGACAGCGACATCGACATCAATACCAACACGGCCGCCAACTGCAAACCGCCGAGCACAAACCACTGAATGCCAACAAAGAGAATCGACACCGACACCACCAAGCACCAGCAAGCATAACGGCGAAGAGACCAGCAGCTGCAGCAGCACAGCAGGCCAGCCCCAGCCCCAGCCCCAGCAGCGGTAGCAGCAGCAGCAGCAGCAGCAGCAGCAGCAGCAGCAGCACCTCCAGCACTATCACCACCCACAACGATGACGACAACCATAATACTACTGGTACAGTAGTAGCCATTGCGCTGATTGGGCGCCACCCCCTGCACACCAGGGCCCGCGCCGCTCGCACGATCTGTTTAAAGAAAGTCCGTGCCTTAGATTGGCGCTTGCTAGCCGACTTGAACTCAAGAGCCCCTGAATCCCATATGGGGGTTCCCAAAATGAGGGGTACCTTTTTGGGGGGTCCCCATAATAAGGACTATCGTATTTTGGGGTCTATATTGGGGTCACCCTATGTTGGGAAACTACCATATGTCAAAATGTTTGTTCCATTTTTGGAAGCAGCCTCAACCCTTGGGGCTGGTATCATAGCCGGGAACCCAAAAAAGGACCTTGGTTTTGACAACCCCCGATATAAACCGCAGGCTTCAAGCCGTGGAAATGATACTGTTGATGGAGGTAATCTTGCACCACCTTGAGTCCCTAAAGTCCTAGGAATTACAGTAGTTTAGGGCCCCTAGTTGGTGCAAGATTTCATCCATCAACCGTACTACCGCGGTTTAGGGTTGTAAGGGTTTAGGGTTTAGGCGTCAACTCTTTGTAGGCCTAATAGGTGTTTGGTAGGGGCTTTCAAGCGTCTGCAAGTGAGAAGTGGTCCGTGCCCTGAGTAAGACGCTGACCATGACACTAGAAGTTCCATACCAGCTTACATTCTTCCATGAAAGTTGGAGGAGTATGCGGAAATTGAAAATTCGGGGGAATCCTAAACTGTAAACCCTAAATCCTGATTCTAAGCATGACCATAGCCTGGACGTTGTGGCTTGTGTTTTTGGTGCTGTTGATGCTGAGACTTCTGCATGACCTTAATATACGATAGTACCATAATTCCGAGGGTTCAGGGTACTTAGGGTCCTGCAGGACTTCTAGTATCGACCGTATGTCAGCTTCCGAAGTCCAGGCTCACCTCCACCCTAAACCTGGGGGCATTTTGAAATGGGTGCAACGGTCTTTAAACCCTTCTGGGTGTAGTCTCAAAAGTAACTGCCCTTAGGGTGAGCTCGCTTGAGCTCGCTGGTCTTTGCACAGCTACACCCTAAATCCTGTTACAGTCTAAAGTTGGAACCATGGGCGCCTAGTAGGGGCCGTTAACCGTGGTGTCCCTACTACGTACCCTTTATGTGCCCTTAACTTAAGGGTCCCTAGAATCCCGAAAACGCCTCAGGGCCCATATTAGGGTCCCATACTTTAAAACCCTAAACTCTAAACCCTCAATCCTCAAGCCTAAAACCTGAACCCTAAAGCCTTAAACCCTGATACGGGCTATTTATGGGGCTAACCTTGCCATCAGGGGTCCTAAAGAAATTAGGGGCATGGGGCGTTCTGACAACAGTTTGTAGGGACCCATCGGTTTAAAGGAGGCACAAGGAAGTTGCAGAGGATGTGTTCTGCAAAGCTTTCCTGAAATTCAGCTGATTTACCTGTCTGAGAAGAAGCTCCTCACTCCAATTCCCTCCCTATATTCCCTGTATAAGAGGGATTGTAGAGGGGTGCTCAGTGAACCAGGTTCCAGGAGACGCCCCAAACTTTACAGCCCGTCTTTACTTACTGGGTCTTAGTAGGCAATAAAGGAATACGTTGTGTAGGGTTTATATAGGGATTCTATTCCCTCATTATCTACTGAGAACAACTACGTTTATTGCACCTCTGTAGGAGCCTTGTCTGGGAAAATTCGCCAGATCCAGGAAAGCTCAATAATCCCATGATTTTTCTGTCTCCAAGTAATTTCAATTCCCAGTATAAAGTCATTTTGGTACTATTCCCTATATAAACCACCATTTAGGGTGAGGTCGCGTGAGATCGCTTTAAGTTGCCCAGTATCTCTCTTTGAACGCCTGCAATCCCACCAGCAGGCTAAACACTACAGCGCCATTCTGATACTAGCTGCTCCAAATTCATAACTGAGATTGCTTCAGTACTCCAGCTAGACAAGAGGATTCTGGATACCTAAATCAGTATGAGCTCTAGACCTGCAGCCACAGCGTTGTTGCTGGTGTACCACAGCTGTAAG
The DNA here is from genome assembly GCA_905231905.1 of Symbiodinium pilosum. Classification (NCBI taxonomy): domain Eukaryota; class Dinophyceae; order Suessiales; family Symbiodiniaceae; genus Symbiodinium; species Symbiodinium pilosum. Next base: position 59,675 of record CAJNIZ010018336.1, read on the forward strand.
ATTGATCTCTGACCCCAAGCCCTGCAACCTAATCCCTAAACCCCTACAAGCTACAGCCGCTTCAGCTCTACTGCCCGCCTCGTCCTCCTCCAAGAATGAGTGCTCCTCAACGTATCCGCGCCTGACAACAGGACTCTCCTATTCGGCATGGTAATGCTTGTGACGAGGATGGCTTCGGAAATGCTCCTGCGCTAGCCTAAATAGGCCATGTAGGATAGTACAGGAATTTGCGCATCCACGGTAGCTGTGCGTCGTCCTTAGCTTATATGTACCGCTGTTGCCATGAGTGTGTCAAGTAATTCTGTGGGGGTAGCTCACAATGTTCCACACAGTTAGGCTGCGCAGCGTTGGGGTGTACTGTGCTACTCCCGCAAGCTTGGCTAGTATACGGAGGGTCTTCTTGAAGCTCTACCAAAGACCAGCTGCTTCATTGCTTCTCATATATGGGCGTTATATAGGAGTAATATCGCATCATACTCTATAAAGGACTCTACATCTGCGAATTCTTTGACACGAGCCTCTCTGCCTTACTTGCTTGCGGTTGTTCTCGGCTTCTCGAGGGCTTCAGGAGAGCATACACAGGAAGGCCGAAGAGTCCGTAGTTGCAGGTTAGCTCTAAAGTCCCCCTTAAGTAGATAGGATATAGGGTATAGGGATCTTATTTTATATATCCAAAACCATATTCTATCTACTTAAGGGGGACTATACCCCTAAGGGTCCAAGCACCCAATGATTAGGTACTTGGGCATTGGATAATGGTAATTATAGTACAGGTTTTGGGGAAGTATATGATTATTGGGTTCTTGGACCTTGAGGGTACATAGAAATCCATGTCTTTTGGAGTTGAGTCGTGGCCGTACATTTGGCGGCTTATGCTGGGGCAGTTGGGCAGTTCAGGGCATGGGACGTAGCGTCCTAAGCTCTACCGAAACTATAAACCCTAAAGCCTGAGCTCTACTTGGAGGGTCAGGGGGACTTACAAATGGTAAGCAGGTTTTAAGCCCGCTCCTTTGCATAGCAGGTTATCGACGTGGGACCACGCTGGATGCAACCCGAGGTTTAGAGTTTAAAGTTTAAGGTTTAGGGTTTAGGTTTAGGATGGACAATATATTCCGCTCGCTGATCTACTCAGTGCTTGGTAGAGGATGGGAGCATGGATTGGAGGGACTAGTTTTGGCGGCTGCAACCTTTAAACCTACCCAGAACGCCAAACATTTGTCTAGCGGCTACCATTCCGTGGAATTCGAAGCACCAGCTAGTCTTGCGAGCACAACACATATTGAGGTGTTTAGTGTTTAGGAGTAAAGATAATGCCTGTAGACTTGACCTGTCTAACTCCTAAGCCCCCACGCCCTTATTATTCCCGGCGCCCACTTGCAGGCGTCAAGGTAGCTATGAAATGGGATCCTGGGTAAGGTAGCCTTCTTATACCTACATGTTTCACACATGTAGCCGATGTAGAAGGTTTCCAAGTAGGAAACGACTAATCAACAAGGCCATGACGACATTGTGCATGAACTGATCACAGCCAATTGCCCATATAGTATCGACAATGACCCCCATTCTACCCAAGGGCTCCTATGTCGTTCCTTTTTGGGTCTGTTATGGTTTTTTGGCAAGGGATTATAGTACACTGCCCAAAAAGGAACTACATAGGAGGGTCTGGGTAGTTACTAAGTCCCCCTGACCCTCCGCGTAGACCCATCCCGCAAGGACTCAGCCAGCACATTGCTCGGAGAAGTTGGAGGCCCAATGTCCAAGTACCCAAATAATCATATACTTCCCCAAAACCTGTACTATACTTACTTTTACCCAATACCCAAATACCTAATTAGTAGGTACTTGGACACTTAGGGATCAGTACCCTTCCAGGTTTAGGGTCCCCAGGAAAACGGCAAGCTTAGCCTTCCAAAACATATCCCTGAATTCTATATGGGGCATAAATAGGGGAACTATAGAAATAGGGATCATGGGATATAGTGAGATAATGACATTCTTGGGTCGTTATACTTGGGGTCCCCCAATCTATGGAACCTACCAGATCCCTAAGTTGTATACCCCATATATCCGGTTTAGGGATTGGGGTCCCCGCACACCCTAAAGCCTCATGAAAATACAGGTTCCGGGTTTAGAGACCTGCATTGCAGCCTTCCCAACCAAGGCAGCTCCATCTACAAATTAACCCTAAGATTCCAAATACCCAATAATCACATACTTACCCAAAACCTATACCATAATTACTACTACCCAAAACCCAGGTACCTAATTATTGGGTACATGGACCCTTTGGGTAAACCCCTAAACCCTATACAGTGAAGCCAACCAACCGGGCATCCGGCAGCTCTCCGCCAGCTGCGTATTCCATGATGAAACAAATAGATTCAGGATGGTCAGCGACCTCAGCTACTACTACTGCTGCTGCTACTACTACTGCTGCTGCTGCTACTACTACTACTACCACCACCACCACCACCACCACCACCAACACCACCACCACGACTACTACTGCTACTACTACTACTACTACTCCTAGCGTAAACCCTGAATCCTAATTTCTATTGCTAGTGCTAATTCCTGTTTTAAAGTCAGGCGGATGAATCAAGGCTTGGAAGCCCTGAGGGACTCTGGGACGAAAGAGACATTTGACGTGATCTTCCCTACCCTATCGGGGATCGTGTTGGACAGGGGCTGAGAAACTTTCTGATGGGTGCCAAGATGGCTAAAGAGCAGGGTTTTGGAGGTACAGCATGCTACCGCCATTCTGGACCGCAAGGGAATGTTCTTGGCCAAGGGGCGGAAGTCAGGGTACAGAACTAGCGATACCCACGAACATGACGTAGGGGTCTATTTCGTTAGAGACGTAGTTAGAGCAGGGTGTTGGAATACAATCTACCAAAGTTACACCCTAAACCCTAAACTCCAAAACCGAAAAGCATTAGGCCTATATGCTAGGGTCACTAGCATCCCAAGGGCACGTCGATGGCGTATCATCTGGAATCTCAGAGAGAGGCCTCTCTTGCCCCATACCAAAGGGTATGGTTTAGGGCTTATATGGTTTAGGGTTTAGGGTTTGGGCCCAAGCCTACAAATCATACCTAGTTCGTCGGGCCCGGAAAGTGTATAGATAATACATACTTTAGGCTAATTGGATCCCTAGGGGTACCTCCAGACAGTTCTTGTAAAGGGTCTGCGGTATTAACCTGCTTTAGCACGTGGAGGTTTCATTATGGCCCTCTACATAACAAGTAGCCCCCCAAACTAACATGAACCCCAGTTAGACGCCTTTTTGAAGAACAGTAACCTACGTGGCAAAAAAGGATCTCTCTAAGTACCTAAATGGGACGTCATTTGGGCTCAAGTAGGTTCCCTTGGCCCCAAATACGTACGATTTGGGTACTTGGACCCTATCTATGGGTCCCCTGAACGACCCTAACCCCTCAACTCTAAACCCTGACCCCTAAACCCTAAACTCTACACCCTAAACCCTAAACCGCGAGGATTGGGGCCGCCAAGTGATGCTCATTGACGCCAAGCAGCGTCCAGGACTCGAATGATGTGCGGGTGACGCAAATTCCGAAGGGCCTGTGCCAAGCAACTACCTGAACCCCAAAGTAGACAAACTCCAGACTTGATTTTGAAGGGTACATGAACCCCGAAAGTATCTAGAATGATAGCATGTTGAATTATTTTGCCTACTTCTGTCCTAGGGACTCTCAGGACCCCCACTACCTGGTACCCCACTACCAATTCAGACCCAAACACAGAAGGAATGTAGCCTTAATAGTAATGGGGTACCAGGTAGTGGGGGTCCAAGGAGTTCCTAGGATTCTGGGTCTAGATACCTCTCAGAATGAAGTTTAGGGTTTATAGCAACGCCTGTCTAAATTCGCCGATCGCTCGTGGCGACCCCTCCCCCCACCTCCCATGACGGGTGGCCTAGTCCAGCCTCACCATCCCGCCATCCCCCATCCCCCCCCTCAGCCCCCCTCCCCCTTCAGGGTGCAGCTCACCACCTCCATGAATGCTGCAACATGCGTGCAACAAACAGTCTGAGGTGAGGCTTGCCTCCGTTACTCCCTCGACCCTAAACCCCACGTGTCAACTGCATGCCATGACCTATTCGTGTGCTCCGCGCGTCCACCCGAGGCGGGCGCGCGACAGCGTTTACAATGAGGATTGATTTTCTGGGAGAATGGCGGGATCTTGATTGTAATCATACTTTTCGTTGGCTGTTGTTCGAAGGTCCAGGCTGAGTTTCATGTTTGAAGATCCTCTCCAGATTGAGCGAAGCAGGCAACGATATCAACAATGCCCGCAGACACGTGTGCCTCTCAGACTCCTTTCACAAAGATCAAGCCACAAATGAGGGGGGCATTATGATGGTGCCCAGGCAACGGTAGCTAATCCCTAAACCCTAAACTCTTAAACCCTTAAACCATAAACCCTAATGTTCTGTTCAGGGTGTACCGGACAAGTCAGGGTTTGCCAGAAAGCCCCGGAGGTCCGGGACTGGCAGGTACATATACATTGTAGTAGTTTGGGGGGTTTCCTAAAATTAGGGGTACTGCTGAAGAGCCCTTCCTGAGCA
>CAJNIZ010018336.1:78587-89526 GCA_905231905.1 Symbiodinium pilosum
ATAATGGAGAATCAAATGGAAAAGAAAATGGAAAATTAAATGGAAACTGCTATATATAGGGTTATATAGGGGATTGTAGGGGTTACAGTCTAAACTCCTAGTATCCCCCTTAATAAGCCCTATCATAATCCCCTATATAGTCCCCTATATAACCCCCCCCTTAAAGACTTTTAGAATAAAGCTCATATATAAATGGTACTATACTAAGGCCTTTGGAAGGGGAGCATAGCAGTTGAGCCTAAAGAAAAAAATTAGAGCGCTCTGCACTTCGGCTGCAGTTTCCCTAGGGGTTCAAACAGCTCAGAGGATAAATATACATTACAGGTACAGGCTTGAGGGCCCGATTTGAGTATTGTGAGCATCGTTGTTATAAAGGGGGTAACAATAATCAAATCCCCTGGAAGGCAGAAATCCAGAAACTCTGAATTCTGAATTTGATCTTAAATGTGAAGAATTGTGAAGCTGTGTTTTGCTTGATGAGCGGTATGCACATGTTGGGCAGTCAGGGGGTGCATGTTATGAAGGGGTGGTAATAATAAAGCACCTGGCCTAAAAATCCGTTAAACATCAGTGTTCGCACCTGATCTCAAATTGAAAGCTTCTCCTGCTCCTCCGTCCCCTACTCCTACTCACTACCATACCTACAGCAGCCCATCTGAGATAGCTCCGGCCACAGAGTTGTTCATTACGACCCCCCAATTTCCCGGACCGCTGTTTCCAGATTGGTCTGCCCGGATCTCCAGAGGGGGGGAGGGGGTACTGAAACAATCCTTACGTTGTTATTCAGGGGCTTAGATGCCTAGGATTTTGTGAGGCAGTAAATCAGAAACGCGTCATACACAAAGCCACACACTTTCAGTGGCCAGACCTTCCTCATCTCTAAAACAAAGGGGCTTTACTAAAACACCCAGACAGGGAACCCCAAGAATATAGTAGGAATATATAGTAGGCATATACCTACCAGGGTCCTTATATTCAAGTATATTCCTACTACATTCTTGGGGTTCCCTGCTTGGGGTTCCCAGTAAAGTCCCTTTACACAAATCTTTGCAGACATCCCAAGGCCGCACCTGTAAAACTGATCAAGATCCCACATTGCCCTCCGCACTGTTCAGAAGGCCCCTGAAATCTAAACCCTAAATCCTAAACCCTAAACCCTAAACCCTAAATCCTAAACCCTAAACCCTAAACCCTAAACCCTAAACCCTCTTCCAGGCTCTGTGCACTTCCAGGGCTGCTGTTAAAGAATTTAAGACCAGTTAAGATAAGGGGAATATACAGAAACGAATGTGGTTTCCCGAGTAGAGTAATTTAACTTAAGTTCCTTAACAGCAGCCCAGCTTCCTAAGTAGTCAGGCCTAAAGTCACTAAAGTCAACAAGGGTAGAAATCGGCTTGAACTATGGGAGCCCCTCAAGAACAGGGAGGCTGGGGAATCTTTTAGGGTTTAGAGTTTAGGGTTTAGGGCTTAAGTATTCGGAGGGGTTATAGGGGGATAGGGTTTAGGGGGGTTCAGGGTGCAGGGTCAGGGCTTTTGTGTTATGAAGCATCCTGTACATGTTCACAAACTCCTATATTGCCCTCGGCTGACCCTACAAAGACTACACCCAGCCTTTCAAAGCTCTGACTGCGGTCCTCTACCTCTTCTCGGCTTACTGGTTCCTAGTAGGGAATAAGGGGAGATCTTGTATATGGATGACCTTGGGATTATATTCCCATATTCACTACTAAGAACCAGTAAGCCAGATGGTCTGGGATTTCGCTTCACGGAGAGCAATTTTTGAAAACAGCTCAAGTGAGACTCAGTTGAGAGACTGTGGAGGAAATCTTGCACCACCCGGGACCGCTGAACTGCGACCCGAGGGTGTTGCAAGACCTCCTCCATCAACAACTCCTATGTATTACCCTGCCCATCTAAGTATACCCCCAACGCCCCAAACCCTAAACCCTATAGTCGCAACCCCGAACCCCTAAACCCCCTAAACCTTAAACCCCTAGACCCTGAACCCCTGAACCCCGAGCCCGGAAACCCCCAAACCCGAGAGTGTTGCGCCTTCAAGGCAGGCACCTCCAGATCCAGTGCCTTTTCAATCTTGGGGCTTTAGGCTCATGGGTTTAGGGTTCTAGGGTTTAGAATATTGGGGTTGTATTGGGATAATGGATAAGAAAATGGAGACCACAGGGGTTATAGGGGTTACATAGGGATTATTTTTCTGGCATATATTGGGGTGATATTGGGATCATGGAAAAGAAAATCGAAACTACTATAATGGGTGTTATTGCCATTATCAAGCTTCAAGTTGTAGTTTTGCAGTACATGTCGGTTCAGGGTGTTGCGTTTTAGGGTTTGGGCTTTATGATTTAGGATGTATGCTGTAATTTGGCAGTACATGTCCGTTCAGGGCTTTCGGGCTCTGGGGTTTAGGATGTATGATGCAGGGTCTAGGGTTTAGGGTTGTATGAGGAGTAGGTAGGTATGTCACGAAACGCCGGAGTTATTGATACTGGTCATTATCATAGGCGACTGTAGCACATTATCTGTGTATAACTACGGTTTTCCCTAACATGTACAAGTGTACCTTCCGGGGCATCTACGGATTTAGGGAACTATATTTGGGGCACTGGGATTTCCATTTCGTCCAAGACTGCCTCATACCTGTGGAAGAGTTTTTGACACAAGGGTTTTGCTCTTTCCTTACCTGGCCCCCGGTCCATAGATACCACTATAGACCTTACACGCAAACGACCCAAGACCTCCTATGTAGTTCCCATTTGGTTCTGCTATGGTTTCTTGGTAAGGGATCGTAATCTACTACCCAAAAAGGGAACACATAGGGGGGTCTGGGTAGGTCTTACCTCCAGGGTTTCTGTCGGATTGTCTTCTGTGCCACGACCAACTGCGGACGGTCCGGGCCCTGAAATTGCCGCCTGGAGAACTAAACAACCAAAGCCAGCTTGCCCAACACCTTCGGCAAGTGCGAATAGTTTTAGTAGGGGTACCTTAGGCCAGTGCTAATGGTAATCGTAATAGCAGCTATGAAAATAGGACTTGTGATAGTAAACGTCATAGTAACGATAGCAAAAGTAACCAGTCTCTTAAAGGTGTGATCTGCAAAATGTTGGGCATGGCATGTCTCAGGGAGGGATCACTGGTGGGCCCTGCATAGGGGCTGGTGGCTTAACCAGCTGTACGCCTTCACCATACTGTCGGGGCTTCCGTAGTTAGAGGCTTCAGTACTTGGAATAGGGTTTTGGGTCATAGTATATGATAGTAATGATGCTGTAGGTATACAAGCGTCATAAGGGGTTCACTAGTGGTCGTTATTCAGGCGTCTACATCACCTTGCATCCAGCATCGCTCATCCCTGGTGAATTACAAGAATGTCCCCGCCCTGATGCCCCTCCACAAAAACGTTGAAGCTGGGAAGTCCTGGGATGTGTTATCGCTGGTCTGCGCACTTCCAAGTTATATACCTGCCGAGTTTGTTTCCCATATGCCCAAAGCTTTAAGTCTTCACTAGGCGACTCTCTGAAATTCCTCTTCGCGCTTGATTTGTGCATTCCCACTAGACTCGACTACTCACTCAAAAGCCTTGGAAGAATCTTGCAGGAGACCCCCTACTCCCAAACTTCAACCGATTCAGGGTTTAGTGTTTAGGGTTCAGGGTTTGGGGGCAAGACCATGCTATCAAATGCTTTTTGGCTATTTTGAGACTTACGGATTTAGTGAACAACAAACCTAGGGCTCCCAGTTACCTGAATAGTAGGTTACGGGGCTATGTAACTATAGGGTATATAGTACCAAGTTCTCATTATTTAGGTAACTGGCCCTACTTGGAGGTCCGTTGTACTTATAACCTAGTAACTGTAGTTATAACCCCGTCATATCTAGGGTACCTGTAGTTATGAGACTTATCATTAGGTTATATCTACAGTTACTAAGTAGGTTATAAGTACAACGGACCTCCAAGTAGGGAAACTTTCCAAAAAAAAATTGCACCAAAGCCAGTCACTCCCGGCCCTTCATTATGATTAGGGTTTAGGGTTTAGGGTTTAAGGTTTAAGGGTTTAGGGTTTAGTGGTTTAGGGGTTTAGGGTATATACAGTTGCCACAAAGTAGGTATGTGGGAAGTTTGCATAGATACTATATACCTGCATGGACCCTTTGGGTTATACTCCCCTGCCTGAGGACTTGCAGACCGAAAGTCTCAGGCATCTTAGGCATGACCGGCCTTCGTGCACTTCTCCAGGAGGTCTGAAATCTTCGAATTGGGCGGCAAACTTAGTCCACGCAAACTAAGTGTCGCTCGGCTTAGTGGTATTCAGTCTGTAGTGTCACACAGGGTTATTGACGTTGGGACCCTTCGGTCGCATTCTGGGACACTACATGCTGACTATATAGGCTGACTAGGCACTTGAGGCCCTTTGCAACCGCCACTCTACGAGCCCGCGCCCCGTATCCTATGCTGCTGGATGCCCCGGATACAAGCGTGTCCCTTGCTCTCCCAAGGCCGCTGGTGCTCATGTGTGTGTGCGGGAAATTTGGGGGAGAGGATCCCTAGAGTATCTCAAGATAAGTCCCATAGAGACCACTTCTATAATGCCCATGTTCACTCCCCCGCCTAAAGTAATCCCCAACGGGTCCATGTAGCTATCTAATATCTGCTCAGTTGCCGACGCAACCTGGATGCTATCAACCTGCAACCGTGCAACTCTAGTCTAAACTCCTTGAATGGGGTTATATCAAGGATCACATAGCGGTTAGGGTTTAAGGCCTAAACTCCTTAAAGGGGTTATGTAGGGATTATCTAGGGGAGTAGAATTATAGGGGTTATTAAGGGGGAAACCAGGACTCTGGACTATAGATCATGTAAACTATGATACCTAAACTCCAGCAACCCAAGCTCGTGAATTTGCGCAACCAAAAGAGTCTAAGCTTCCAATGAATGGTGCACAGCTTAGGGAGGGTCTCAGCCCCCACTAATAGGTTTACAGCTTAAGGAGGGTCTAAGCTATCAATGACGGTTTAGGGCTTCAGGGCTGAGGGGCTTGGGGACGAAGCCGGCCTGCGAAACCAAGACATCCTGGGTTTGAGACAGCTCCGATTGGTTTCTTGACCCAACACTCTGATAAAGATTGCCATGAAAAGTCTCTACAGTACAGGTCCTTATAATGCCGGTGAAGGACAGCTACTCCTCTAGGTTCCCCAGTAACCCATTAATTAGGGTACCCTTTTTCCTACTGTTCAGCTTTAATAAGGACACCCCAAAATAGACAGGGCAAAAGGGCACTACTGGGGTACCTAAACCTTGAACCCTAAATTGTAGTTTCCAGTTTCTTTTCCATTATCCCTAGATAAGACCTATATACCATACAGTAGTTTCCATGTTCTGTTCCATTACAGGGTACCCTAAACCCTAAAGCATGAACTGAGCCAGCGACCAAACTTCGCGCAAAGCGTCTGTGGTACCATTTCTCAGCGGAGCAGACAAAATCACCAGTTGAAAGCCCCTAGGCCCAAACGCCTAAGGTTTAGGGTTTAGGGTTTAAGGGCCCCTAAGCCCAAAACCCTAAATCCATTCAGGTTGCGGTAGCTACGGTACTCGGTTTGTGTCTTCGAGATAGCGAAGCCCCCAAATATTAGGATTTCGGATGACCGTCAGCAAAAGAGGGTCCAAGTACCCAATATAATTACTATTACCCAATACCCAAGTACCTAAATGTTGGGCACTTGGACCCTCAACCCTACCCTATATACCCCTACCTCTCCCCTTTAAAGGGACCTAGGTATTGTGTACTTGGATCCTTAGGGATATCAGGTCCCCCAAGCCGCCGAGGCAAAGACATACAGCCCTAGTTTGGAGTATACACCAGAAACAAAGTATAGACTTTTTGGGTATAAGTTGTTATAATAAGAACCCAGGCACCAAAAAAGTATTAAAGTGTACTACTCCAATATTGGGACAGAGCATTCGGCTGCTAAGTTGCTTCCAAATTCGAAACCAAGCACAAGCACTAGAGAGCATATTCCCCAAAGGGTCCATAGTATATACTTGGGCCCTAAAGTAGTCGTATGGGAACCCCTTTGGGTCTAAAGTAGATGGTAGATGCTATATAGCTACACGGACTCTTGGACTCTTTGGGTTAGTCTATCAACAGCCACGTCCACAAGAACAACAAGCAGAAGCCTGCAAGCAAGCTGATGTATGCGAATGCCGCAAGCAATTTCAGATCCATGCCATCTCTTCTTTCGGAACGAACCCTGAGGATCCAAAAAGGCCAATGTAGGAAACGTTTGCAGACTTTAGGGCCCGGCCCAATGAAGGAATTAATTGTATACTTGGATCCCTAGGGTCAGAATAGCAACGAAAGTCTCCAAAGAACTTGAGATGTGCCGTGAGCTTCAATGCAAGTATGGGATGATTTCACAAGGGAAATTCTTGCATGACCTGTCCGCTTACTTTCCACTTAGAGTTTCGAGCTACCTTCCAACTTAAAGGTCTTTCAGGACCTCACTTCGCATGTTGCCCTTGGGAAACACTCCGACGGAGCTACTGGTAATCGACGACATCATGAACTGAAAGTCCTCTGCTTTGCAAGGCTAACAAACTAGCAAGGAATCAACATGCCAGTGCAAGCAAGTCCACATGCAAATGTTGCCCAAATGAGTTGACAAAACAGCCGCTGTTACTAAAAGCCCTGCATTAATGTGTATACTATAGAGCTACTTAGAGTCATGCAGGATCGTTAGTAGCCACCGTATCATGCTACCTCCTCCACAAGTTGGGACCAAATAATAAATGTCATCAGAAATACTCAGGGGTCCGACATGCTCCCTACACCCTAAACCCCAAGTAGTAGTTTCCATTTCATGTTCATTTGCTTTTCCATTTGGCTCTCAATTAACCATAAACCCTAATTTTCTAGGGGGAATGGGGAGTGACCGAAATCTCCGTTATTCTTTGTATGTAATCCCGAAACCCTGACCATGCCACTCTAGTGCCCCAAAGACACACCAGGGTACTGCAATATCTGTATATTAGGTTGAAGGAATCCCCACAAATAGCATATCATTTGAGCCATAGGCTATAGTCGAAATTCCTTAAAGCGGGTTATATGAGTCATTATATGGGCAACGACTATAGGGGTTATTGAGGGGGATACTAAGAGTTTAGACTACAACTCACTTGAGCACACCGTACTTATGTATACATATATATATATGGGCGCTAACTGCTTCCTGTTATCAAACTCCCTTATCAGTTCTGAAAGCCCAATATCCCTGAATTACAAAATATACCCTAAATGGTACTAGGAACCCTACTATGATTGAAGGTATATTCCCTAACTTCGGGATATTGGGCTGTCTGGGTCCAGACCAACCAGGTCCCCGGCCTGCGCACGAAGATCTTCATCACGTCATGGTCGCGGAAACTGAGGAAGGATAAAGTGTCCAAAGAATGGGTTGTATGTACAAATACTCTAAACCCTAAACCCTAAACCCTAAACCCCCTTTAGGGATCCTGAGCCCTATGTACACTTTCCTACTCGGACCCTTTTGGGCGGGAGACTTTCAGCTTGCACCACTGGCGTGTTCCTTTTGCTGCCCCATGACTGGTGTTCGTCCTGTTGTACCAACGCTAGCTCCGAGACCTTAAATCCTAAATCCTAAGCCCTGAATCCTAAATCGTAAGCCCTAAATCCTAAGCCCTAAATCCTACATCCTAAGCCCTGGCTAGCGTCGGCCGTTGGCATATGGACAGGCTAACTGCCTCCCAACTTTGATAGGGAGGTTTGACACTTTCCAGTCCATCTTCCATCTTCTACGTGTTTTTCCACTACTACCCTATAAACCCTATATGACCTATAGTCTAAACTCCTTAAGGGGGATTATATAGGGAATTCTACAGGCAAGTATTATCGGGGTTATATTACGGGAGATAGTAGGAATTTAGACGGTAGCTCATAAATCCTATTGAAGGTGCATTGGAGGAGTCGTCGCCAAGCATTCTGCACCCTTGGTAAAGCTGGCTAGATGTGCTGTGATTCAGTCTGATCTATTATCCACGGAAACCACTATTCATGGTGAGGTCTTGCTACGGCACTATCATTCGCGCAGGTCAACTTTCCACCTAAGCCCTAAACCCTAAACCCTAAACCCCTATACAGAGGCAAAAATAACATCCACTAGATTGCATGCAAAGCGTGGTTGCGGGGCATTCTTGTACTGTAGGACCTACCCCTCGTGGGCTTGAGCGAAGTCATCACAATCTGGGAAGCTCTTTTGATGATAAACTCCCGAACCTAAACTGGGTTGCTGTTAAGGAACTTAAATTAAGTTACTATATTGGGGAACCCCTATGATTTACTATATATACCCATTATGGTAATTTAATTTAAGTTCCTTAACAGCAACCCAGTAAACCGTAAACCATTAAAACATCCTGAACAGCAGCCCAGTCTTGCAAAAGCTGCCATGTTGATTGGGCGCAGCCTGATGGCGTCTATATTCTTGTAGGCTGGTCAAAGCTGGAAAACATACGAAAGGCTCCTTAAACCCTAAATCTTAATCCTTGACACAGAAACCCTGAACTTCAAATCCTACATCCTGACTTCTACATCCTAAACCCCTAGACACACAAACAAACACTGACCCTACAATCCTGAATCCTGAAGACATCTGCTTAAACTTAGCTCTACGTCTGCAAGCCCATGCGGTTTAGGGTTTAGGGTCCCCTCGGACCGACCAAGACAAAATTGAATTTTCTCTAGAGAAGGCTACCCAGAGACATATGGAGACTTTACATAGATGATGGTATGGGACTCTACTGGAGAAAACCCTCACCTCTGTCGAGAATAAGGGCACCCTAAACCCTGAACCCCATGGTAGTAGTCCAGACCTGTTTGCAACGGTCTCCCAACCTCCTAGCTGCCTAGCTGCGTAGAGAGGGTTAGCAAGGAATAAGGGAATAGGTTATATATGTAGGGGTTATATGAGCTACGGTCTAAACTCCTAGTATTTCCTTTGATAACCCCTATAGTAGTCCCATTTATAATCCCTTATACGACCCCCCTTTAAGGAGTTTGGATTATAGCTCATAAAGGGATTCCCCTATTATCTACTAACCACCAGTAAGCTCAAATGTGTGATAATACGCAGCCAGGCAACTCCATACTAAAGCCATCCAACGATCCGAACATGGTGAGGCTTCCTTGCTTGTGTTGCAGGTGGGATGAAAAATGGATACCATGGTCTCATCTTTCCTACGGGAGCCTATTATATACACCCACGAAAAATCCAGGAGAGAAACCATGCCTTGTACGAACTATATAGTGATCATTATGGAGCTCCAATCCTGCGTATACCCCTGAAGCAAGTAAGTGGCTTCCTTTTGGATTTCGGGTTTAAGGTTCAGGGGGTCGTGGGCGCAAGATGGGCAGCCCTCAAAAATGGGCCTACGTATCTCCAATGGCTTTTGGGTGCAGGGCTCCTGGTTTGGACAGGGACTAGGGCTTAGCTTTTGGGATTGAACAGGTTTGATAGGTCACAGGATTGAAGGTATATTTTCGAACCTCAACCTTATAATCCCTAACCCTACGGCAGAAATCGCTCCGTGTTCAGTATTAACTATGCGGGCCGGCTTCGCCCAACATGTCCACCATGCAGCACACCCATCCAATACCCAGCTCTGTCCGTACAGATGAGGGTTAAAGGGCCTATATGGGGTTATGTGGGGATATATGAGGGTTATTGGAGTTTAGCTTCGGGGTATATGAGGATGTATATATATATATACAGGGATATACTGGTTTTATGGCACGAAATGACATGAATCGTGCGCTTATATAGAGGGCTTTATAGCGACTCGGGGTTTGCGGTACCATTTTCGGAGGTCCAAATAGCAACGATCATCGAATTTGGGGGTCTATGTTGGGTTCCCTTATCTATGCAAACTTCAAATAACCCTAAGGGTCCAAGTACCTAATAGTCATATCCTTCCCAAAACCTGTACAATAATTACTATTACCAACTAATTATTGGGTACTTGGACCCTAAACCCTAAACCCTATATACCCCTATATACCCCTACATATCCCCTTTGAAGGGACCTAATTATTGGGTACTTGGACCTTCTGGGTAAGAAGAATAAAGCCAAGGCCAAGCTCCCAAACAACCATCCCTAGGGCTCCCAGTTACCTAAATAGTTGGTTACTGGGCTATGTAACTATAGGCTGGGTTGGCCTCTAAAACCCTTTGAAACATATTAGTATATAGGGTCCCTTACTAAAGCNNAAATATCCCCGGGGCCTACCCAGTAGGGTATATAGAACCCCCTGTCCCCGTTATTTGGGAGCCCTAGGGTATGTAATCATCATAAACCTCGGTCTTAGGTGTTCGAGGAGGGTCGTTCAGCATTCTGCGCATCTGCCATACATTGGGGTGGGGGGGTACCCATACTAAGGATGGTACTATCCTGCGATCCCGCTATATACGAAGCACCCGCTAAGCATTAAGAAGCTCACCTACTGACTGAAACACAGGATACGCATGCATGCGGTCAGTTGACATATAGGTGCCTGGTCAAATCATAGCCCAACACCCATAATAAGCCGTAATTATACATGCTTCCGCGGGTTGGATAGGAAAGCCCTGTCAGGTCAGCATTTCTAAAAAAAGAGTGCGAAGCACCCTGATGCTACTACTCAAGTCTTGCCTCCTCTCTTCTTGTCGTAAGGTCCCTCTAGAAACAATCAAAGATCTTTTGAACAAGCTAAGACTGGGAACATTGTCTACGTCAAGTACTCCAACTTGAAGCCTTTCTGTGGCAGCAGCTTTTTGACCCTAAACCCAGTCCTGACAAAAGGTTGCAAAGCCGACAGCATCCCTAGGCCGAGACCTAACAACTCCAAACCCGAAGCCTATATAGGGATAATGGAAA
>CAJNIZ010018347.1:0-70095 GCA_905231905.1 Symbiodinium pilosum
AAACCCTATAAACCCTAAACCATGTCTTGAGGTGCCAGATGACCGGCTAAAGCTCTTGCTCGGCGAGCCGGGATCTCAGTCGGAGGAAAGCTTTCCCGTTCTGATTTCTAGGGTTCCCTAAACCTCCCAAGCACTAAACCATAAACCTTAAACCCTNNACAGCTTAAGCCCTAAACCCCAAACCAGGGCTCGGGGCCTGGGGCTTAACCAGGTTTGGCTTGGGGCTGAGGGGTTCTGAAGGTACGCCGCAAAGCGCCAGCACTGATAAGGGTTCAGGATCCTGAGTGTAGGGCGCAGGGTATGAGGCATTGTTTTAACGCGAACCCTTGTAATAGGCACCCTAAAACCATCGTATGGGTTTGTGACATGGCAACTGGCCGATATGTAATGCACCAAGCGGCGCGGTCAGTGGCCATTTGCTGGCAAAAGCCACCAATCTCCCCAGACACCATCTCGTGATGCTCAGAGGGT
The DNA here is from genome assembly GCA_905231905.1 of Symbiodinium pilosum. Classification (NCBI taxonomy): domain Eukaryota; class Dinophyceae; order Suessiales; family Symbiodiniaceae; genus Symbiodinium; species Symbiodinium pilosum. Next base: position 472 of record CAJNIZ010018347.1, read on the forward strand.
TTCCTGAAATTAGGGGTAGCCTTTCAAGGGGCTAGAGGGGTTATTCAGGTTATGTACGGTTTAGGGGTTGCGGTTTGGGGCTTCCTAAATTTAGAATTAGGGGTATCATTTTGGGGGTCCTATGGGGTATTTTGGGGTCTATATTGGGGTCCCCGTGTTTTGGAAAACTACCATTAATGTTCTTGCGTCTAGCTTTGATTGAGCTTGAACTTGACAATCTGTTCCACTGTCTGATCGATTTCAGCTTTCTCTGGGGCTGGCCAGCCCTAAACCCTAAACCCTAAACCGTGTGGCTACCGCAAACCTTGTGAGCACAGCTTTGCAGACCCCATAGACACAACAAACCGTGCAACGCACCATGGACCCTGCCAATCCTACAACCTGCAAAATCCCTACGAACCCTGATCCTAAACTCTAAACCCTGCACCCGACATCCTAAACCCAAATCCCAAAACCTAAGATCTCTACCCTCAATCCTTGATCCTAGTCCCACTCTAATCCCCACCCTTGAAGCCTAAGCCTCTTTGCACCACAGCAGGCTGGGCCTCCCTTCTGCACGAAGCTTCCAATCAGCAACCCGGCCTTTGGAGAGGGCTTGGTGGGTGTGTGTGCTGGGCTAGGGAGGTTTTAGGGGATTTTTTGGGGCTTTCGGGGGTTTCAGGGTTTGAGGGAGCAAGGGATGAAGAGGGAGGGGGTGTAGGGTTTAGGTTTTAGGGTTGGGGATTTCTGGGTTTAGGGTGCAGGGTACAGGGGATAATCATGTAGCACATAGGGTTGAGGGTTGTTTAGATCTAGGGTCTAGCATCTGGGGTCTGCAGTGGGTTCGGGTGTGCGACTCAGGGTGTCGGAGGATTTGAAGGACCATGAGAGGGCTTCTACGGGGGCACCACGTTCGTCTGGGGAGTTCTGGTGTTTGATGGGTTTGTGGGGATCGTTTAGTTTATTCTTGGGATTAGGTGTTGGTGGCTAAGGGGTTTCAACGTCAGAGTCCCATTGTGAGAGTCCTCGCTTTACGGATTGTATGGCGCCCGCATAAATGCATACATCTCCAAGCTCCAACCTTCAATCCTAAGCCCCTAAACTCTAAACCCTCAAAGCCAGGGCGTTGCGTCAGCAGAGAAAAAGTCCGACAAACACAAACAACCTTCCACCCTGAACCCTACACTTCCTAAACCCCTGACCTTAAATCCTAAGCCCTGAACCTTACACCCCTAACCCTACGCCCTACCCCCTGAACCCTAAGCCCAACCTCCTTCAACCCTAAACATTAAGGCCTGAGCCCTACACCCTCAACTGCCAAGCCTCAGGTGGAAGGCGTGCTCGGCGCTGGCAATGGCGGCCGAGTACATCTGTGGAAGTGGGTGATGCACGAGGCACGGAGCTAACAAGGAATGGAGCTTATTAGGGATATATAGGGATAATGGAAAAGAAAATGGAAGCTATAGAGAATATAGGGATTATATAGGGGTTATATAGGGATTCTAGGGTATATATTGGGGAATCTTATTGTATATATCTATCAGGCAGAGAGCTTTTTGTTTGAGATTGGGGTCTTGGGTCTGTTCAGTTCTAGGCTGCGGGTGTGAGGCATCAACGTTCGTGTTTCATGGGACTGGGCTGATGAGTGGGGATTTCCACTAGCTATCGGGAGAGGGTCCTGCATGCAAGTGTTAGCAGCAGCAAGGATGGAACGATCAGGACAGGTGAATGGGAGCAGTATAGGCTGGGATAGCGCAGGCCATTGTATTATCGCATGAGCTATAGTCTAAACTCCTTACAGGGGGATTATGTAGGGGGCCATTGAGGCTAGTGCTATAGGCGTTATTAAGGGAGATACTAGGAGTTTAGAGTGTAGCTCGCATATTGCATGGCTGCATTCGAAGATAGTCATTGAATGGCATTCAGACACTCGCAATCCCATGATCTCTGAGTTGAAGTGGCCCGGTACCCCAACTCACCCAGATAAACTGGGTTGCCGTTAAGGATTTTAATCTAAGTTACCAGAATATGGGTATATCGTAAGTACTACGCAATTTAACTCAAGTTCCTCAAGAGCAACCCAGTAATTGTCAGTAGGGTCCCTAGGACCTTAGAATGCTTTTCAACACGGCAGTGGCTTCTGTCGGGCGGCTGGTGTCTGAAGCTATTGCCCTGCTAGGGACCTTGCCCCACTACATGCTACGCTTTCATGCCCCGGGCTCCACGCAAACTGGGAATCGTCCATCCGCAGGCCGAAAGTATCGATGAGGCGCCGCTCCGTTTGCCTTGTATGGATTGTGAAGATATCTGGGAGGATGTTGTTGGACTTATGAAGAATCCCTCCATGAGCTCATACAGTCTCTCAAGCTGTGTATGGAATTCAGTGTCCACATCTTGCGAAGCACTCCTGAACTTCTAGATATTTGGAGCTGTATGCATCAGTGGCACCGAAAGGGCACCCCCCGGAATCGGGCCCGGATTGTCGTTGATGGCAACAGGTTCTTCGCTTTGAACGATGATTTCCTTGGAGCGATATGGGGGTTTCTGAAACCGGGAGCCCCAATATAGACTTCTAGGTATCCCCAAGAAAGGACCCCTAGTTTGCAGAAATTATCAATATCTTATTGAGAGATTTTTTCAAAAACTAGAGCTTCCTTGTTGGGTGGCGCAATAAAGACGGATTCTTTAAACACAAATTGGTCTATGTAAAGGGAACACCTACGCCTGGAAACAATCATTCATAAATTGGGCTGAGGTATCACGTACGACAGGTGCGTTGGTGTGGTTTGCATTTTTGATCGAGGGTTGAGAGTTTGCATCGGCTTTTGAGTTCGTGTCGCCCAGCAGGGAAGCAGCATGCCCATGCAGGACTCAGTTTGGAACCCTGAACCTTTGCCTTTGGTAAAATTCTGAAAAGGATCCAGGTCCAGCTGTACTTTCCGAACAAATCGCTTCCCGAGGTATGGTGCTCCAAACCTGGAATATGATGTTGCTGAGACCATTACTGTTAGCAGGGGGATGCCAACAATGGACAACACTCCGTATGGTAGTCTAGCGAATCAAAGCATTCCATGTGACTTATCTGACGAAGTCTTTTTTGATGGTTCTCGGCTCAGGGGTGCTGAGGAACTGTAGCGGGGTTACAGATGTGGAGCCCTTCTCCCTGGTCTGTATCAGCTGTAAGCTGCCAGTAATCTGGAGGTGGAACGGGATACTTTTGATGTCGCTGCCTCAGGGGGTTATTTCCTTGAGAGAATCTGCAGGAAATGTCTGTACCAAGGTGAAGAACCAAAGCTCAATGAAGCCTAGCCGACTTTTGTTTCAATCATCTAGGTCAATAAATCGCGTCAGCCTCCTCCTTGCCATCCTGCATGATGGCCAGGGACCCTAAACCCTAAGCCCTAAGCTGGAATGGTTTGGACTCCGCCCAATAGCCCCGAGGCCGCCCGCGACGAGTTCTCCGGTGCATGGGCAGGGGCCCAAGCATTATCATCGGCCAGGTTTTGCCACACCTGCTGGTTTGCCTTTCTGCGTGTTTTCCTACGAGGACCCCTGCACAAAGCACTACATGAAATCTACTGCGAGGAACGAGCCCAATGCAAGCTTCTGCAATCCCACAAACCACATACATTCCTTGTATATTTAATGTCTATATTACTGTGTCGAATCCTTATTCGCCTATACCTTGCCCAGGCCTGTTTAACTGTAAACCGATACATCAAACCCTCTATCCTAGAACACAACACGTGAACCAGGAATCTGAAAATTCACCTGCCCCGAACTTCACTGAATTATTCACCCTGATTAAGCTGTCAGCCTCAATCGGCAAATCCAAAACCCTGATCTGAGCCCAAATCCCTAAGAGCCAGACTCGCCCAAAGCCCGAAGCTCCGAATCCTCAACCCTTAGCTCTGTATGTCCTTTGCTTTAATCCCTGAATCATTGCCCGAATCACTCAACCCTAAACCCTGGAAGCCTTAAGCCCTAAAGCAACTCCAAACTATCAACCCCAAACCCAAAGCCCTAAACCCTAAACCCAAAACCCTAATCCTTGAACTCTAAACCCAAAGCTCTAGGCCCTAAACCCCAAACCCCAAACCCAAAGCTCTAAACCCTACAGCTCTGCCCAACTCATGAGGCAGCCGCAGTTAACGCGTCTGTGGCTCGCGCAGCAAAGTATTTGGGTGTTTGAGGCTTACGGCTTAGGGTGTATAGGGTTTTTCGGGCTTGAGAGAGCTTGGGGGGTCAGGGTCCATGCTTCAAAGTTTGGATTCTTAGATATTCCTTAGAATATGGCTCCAGTCGCAGGCTTGATATAGTAGGTGGTCAAATTTTCGGTTCTCTTTTTTGGGTACCGGACCCAGACGGGGACCGTGACTTCGACAACTTACCATATTCGAGCAAGAGCCCCGGCATCACGACCACCCTGTGGCAGGCACACAGAACCCTAAACCCTAAATTCAGGCTCGGGCTAGCGGTGGGTCCCCAAACCTAAACCTCAACTGTTTTGAACACCTAAGCTCCTAAACCCGCAGCCCTAATCCAAACACCAGACTCCCACCTGAGTTTAAGGATTTGGGCTTAGGGTTGGGGGGGGGGTTATATTATCAAAGGTTTCAAGACGAACTCTCTGAGTATAGTCTGTAAAATAGCTTTCAGTTAATTACCTCCCTCTGGAAACACCCCTTCCCCACGCCCCCCTCCTAACAAGTACACCCAAAGATAGTAAGGGGAGCTTTGATTCGGGGGTGCATAGGTTTATTCTCAAGAGAGGGTTTAAATCCTGAACCCTCAAACCTGAAACAAACCTTTAACCTAAAACCCTAAAACTACCTAAAACCCTGAACCGGGAAACCTTCAACCCCAAAGCCCTAAAACCCTCAAGCCTAAACCCTGAGCCGTGAGGTCGACGATTAGGCCTAAAGCCAGGACTTCTTACCACTCCTCAAATCCAAAGGTGCTAGTTCAAAAAGTTCATATAAGGTCGTGATCAACTTTTTTTGGTATGGGTAGTATCAGGAGTTAGGGATTACGGATTAGGGTTTGGGGATTGTTCTAAAAGTCCTTTTACTTTAAAAGGTGGGGCCATAGGAAATACACTTCCTTAGAGGGGGTTCCTAACCCAAAAAAGAAAGTACCTTAGGGCCATTTTGGGGCATGTATATTTTGAAGAGTTCTCAACGTCAGACTGAGGACCCCACTTCCGCAATCCTTACACACTACTCCACAACCCTTCCTTGCAAGGATCCACGATGAACAGTAATAGAGGCCCATTACAGGTGGGTAGCTTACAGGTGGGCAGTTTTCCATAGGCCTTTCATACCACCCCTACAAGGTACAGGGGTCTTATGGGAGTCCTCAAGTAAGCTATCTTTAGACTTGGGATAAAGAAGTCCCATATGCTTCGGAGGGGTGCTTAGAGCGTTCATAAGAAGAGCCGTGATCATAAGGAAATCCAGATAGAGCCAACCTGGCATCTACCTGCCCAGGGGCACTTGGAAGGTCCAGAGTGATTGAAAAACACGGTTTTGGGCTTGGGGTTGTTGAGTTGCAGGTAGGCCGTAGTCAGTTGTTAAGTAGCTTGCAATCATCACTTTGGACATCCACCGCTAAACCTTAAACTCCTAAACCCTAAGCCCCTAAACCCTTAACCCCTAAACCCCAAACCAACCAAAGATAGGGTGTTCAGTTTAGTTAGCAAGGAATCAGGGACAGGATGCAGATCTCTCTGATGGCCCTATATAATCCCGTGTAGGGTTCAGGGTTTTGTCTCTTTTTTCCTTGTTAACAGCCAGCAAGATGACCTGACAAACAGCAAGACAACCCTGAACCCTAATCCTTATAAACCAACAGTTTCGATTTCATTTTCGTGTTTGCTTTTCAATTGGAGTTTCCGTTTCCCTAAGCCCTGAACCCCGAATATTGGTTCCATTTTCCATTCGCTTTTCCACTTGTTTTTTCACTCCCTATCCTCCCTCCTAAGCCCTAGAACTCAAATTAGTTCCCATTTTATTTTCCGTTGTTTCTCCAATCCTCTAATCCCTCTACACCCTTAACCGTAGACCCTAATCCCTAAACCCTAAACCCTAAACTGAGCAGGATGTTCTAGCCCTGAGGCCGCAGGGCTTTAGGAATGTGTGGGGGGGGTTATGCAACGGCTTCGGGTTTAAGGTTTAGGGTTTAAGGAATCAAGTTTGTAAGGCTTTACCTTTTGGTTGAGGATTACGGGTTGAGGGGGCCTCAGCTTTGAATTGGAGATTAGATTCTCGGCTGAAGGGATCAAGGCTTTGGATTTTAATAGGGATTGGGCCTTGTTGCCCCTAAACCTTAAACCTAAGTTGCCTTTGCGCCTAGGATTCGAGGTCGAGTACTTCCAACAGGCGCAGGGCATGATATCTAGGAGCTTGTAAAAAACGGTGGCCGTTAAAAACCTTTGGAATATAGGGAGCACAAGAGGTTTTGTGGTTTCAAGTAGGGGTTCTTAGGCATAGAAGCATCCCCTCTGGTGAGGGTCCAGGAGGTCAGAGTTTGGTTTTTGGCCTTTGAACTTAAAAGGATTTGTGTTGGCCTGGGATTGATGGTCTAGGATGTGGGGCTCAGGATTTGGGATTTCAAGTTATATTAAACCTAAACTCTCATGGTTTGGGAATAGAAGTCTTGGTTCATGCTGAAGGAGTTTGGGCTCAGTGATTTAGGGTTTTGGGTGTAGAGCTGAGGGTGAGGGGTGATTCACGCGATCTATGGAGTCTATGGGCTCAGCCTTTGGCAAGCAGTTACAGCTTATCTTAATGTGAATTGCGGTTGATCTCACACTTCGGACCCCAATGCAAGCTTTGCATTTCTTGCTTTCCGGGCTTTGCAGCACAAGCAGTCCCATGGAAGTGTACTTAGGCTTAGGGGGGCTTGGGGTGGGTTGGTGGGTTAAGGGCTTTGAGGTCAGGGTCGGTGATTTCAGGGTGGTGGTCTCTCTATCTGTTGCTTTCTACCCTAGCGCAGTAGTCCCTACATGCCCCAAGAAGCTGCACGTATACCCCTATCCTAAACCCTAAACCTATGTAGTAGTTTCCATTTTCTTTTCTATTATCCCTATATAACCCGACATTATCCTATACTATCCTATATCATTCTAAACAAGGGGTTCGGGGATTAGAGAGACGGCATCTGCAGACATTGGAATTTGGTTTGTGACTTGAGGACTGTTGGTTGCCGCAATCAGGCTGACCCATGCAATTCATGACTGGGCTATCGCAGACTCTACCTTTGGAGTTGAAGGTTGGGCTCTAGAGGTCCCAAGATAACATCGGTTTGAGCGTAGTGATTGTCGGGATTGGCGCTAGACCGCGACCAGACATGTAGACGTAGACGTAAATGCAGAAGTCAGCTTGTCGCCATGTGCGCAAGACCTGCAACGTCATCACCAGGGGCAGGCGCATTACTGGGACCATCGCAGTGTGGCGGTACCCCTGCCAGTCCCTAGGGACGTTGAGCAGTTGGCCTTTGAACCGCCACCACCACATGCATGTCGTTCCCGACAACTGCATCATCTTCTGGTTGCACGGGCATGGCAACACCCGAATGGCCGGCGGCAACTTCGACGGAGACGTGATCACGGTCTCATGGAACAGCACGCTCATACAGCTGCAAGTGAACGGATTTTTGCCTACGCTGAAGCAAAGACACGGAAGTGGCGGGTTGAGGTATGTGTAGATTCTGACATTGAACTGAAGTAACATAAGGGAATCTCAGTGTGAGTGAATGCTGTTTGCAGGTCGCGTACATGCCTCCAAGAACAAGAGCTTTCTTGACTAGCCTGGTGAGAAGCAATATCAAAACTCGATACCCTAGATCCCTCTACCTGGATCCCCAAACCCCCGTAGCTCTGAACCTTAAGACCCTATACCGACACACTCGAAAAATCCGCAACCGTGTTTGACCCCTGAGCACATCACCGGAAGCTAGGGAATCAAGATCTTGCAAACCTGCCTTAAGCCACCCGACACCCGAATCCTAAACCCTGAGCCCTGAACTCTGAAGCTTCACACCTACGCAAACCTTAAGCCACTGATCCTTAGTCCTCAACCGGTGGTGAAATACCCCCACCCTAAGTCTTACATTGATCTCCAGACGTCAAATGCTGTTTAACGAATAGGAATGACTAGGATGCGCTCTGTACTTAGATATTCACAAGAAGCATAGTCACCTTTATAGTTGTCGAGTAGCACCTCATTACGAGCAGAGTTCGCTTTCTTTAGACCCCAAACCTAGATTTGATCAGCCCTGTTGCGCTCAAGAAGCTGAGTAGTCCATGCAGTTTGTCAAGCTGCCTGTCTGTAAACCCGAAACCCCTTGAAGCCTAATGTACCCTGACCCCAACCCCTTGAACTTAAACGTCCTCCACGAATGGTAAAACCCTTCACCCTATTTCTGAAGCCCTAAGCTGGAAGCTCTCATCTTCAAAGTTCGAACACTATAAATCCCAGTCCCTAAGCCCTAGACCCTGAAATGCTCAGCCCCTATCGCAAAACCACCTCAGCCGATAAACCCTACGTTCAGTAGGTGCCAAAGTGGGAACAGGGAAGCCGGCTGCTCAAAGCGATTTTTTCCCTCTTTCTAGTTCCTGGGGTAAGAGGATAGAGCTTTTCTAACTCTCTGGCTTCTATTATGACCCCAAGATATAGGGGGGCCCTTAAAGGGGTTTATAGGGTTATAGGGGTTATACAGGGATATTATAGGACTGTACAGGGTTTAGGTTTAGGGTTGTCTGAAACAATCCCAGTTTCCTTAGTTGTTTGCCATGTGATTCTCCAGATTGGGTAGCATCCCCCATCCCTGAACCCTAAACCCCATAAACCCAACAACAAGGAGAGCCTCAATTTTGGGGAACCCCCCAAATACCCTAAACCAACTCCAAACCCTATACCCTAAGCCCTAAACCCTATGCCCTAAACCTTAAACCCTAAACCCTAGACCCTAAACCCTAAACCGTAAATTCCCACCCGGCCTGCTTAGGCCGTTCCCACCCATTACTAGGGTGGTCAGACACTGAAGATACACGTCAGCCTTTACCCCCGTACTGGGTAAGACAATGGGAGAATGGACGTATAGAGCCCCTCGGGCTCTTCCTGTACATCGGGAGGCACAGCCCTGCCTCCAGCCACCCCAGTGAGCCAAATATATACAATGTACATTGATTTTCCCCTTGATGGGAATACCCTAAACCCAACGATCCACATTTTTGGCCCTAAAAACCCCTAAGAGGCCCCTGGAGGGTCCTGGTAGAGGCCCCTGGACAGGTGGAGGCCTCTGAACAATTCTGGAGGTTGTGCCCCTGGAGGTGCCTGGAGGGTTCTGGAGGCCCCTGGAGGTTTCTGGAGGGCTGTTGGAGGCCATTGAAGAAAGCCCAGTTTCGATGGCTTCTTGGACAAAACGAAGTTCGCTGGGCGCAGGATCTGTCGCCACCCACAGATCCCTGGAAGTGGGGTGGCGCCATCGGCGCATGGATACACAGCCCTGCGCAGGTCGACGCCCTATACCCTAAACCCTAAACCCTAAACCCTACACCTATACCCTAAACCCTAAACCGTATACCCTAACCCCAAACCCTAAACCCTACACCCTAACCCCTGTTTCGGCAGGTCCGTCCGAGGGGATGACGAAGTCACCCACGAGGACTACGAAGTCGACTCGACCAGCGACGCCCGGGACCCGCTTGCGGGCTTTGAGGGTTTCAGGGTTTAGGGTTTAGGGGTGTCAGGGTTTGGGGTTTAGGGTTTAGGGTTTAGGGTTCAGGGTTTGGGGTTTAGGGTTTAGGGTATAGGGTTTAGGGTTTAGGGTGGAGGGTCTCAGGTTATAGGAGATTAAGGGTTCTTGGGTTGAGGGTTTCAGGGTATGGGAAATGAAGGGTTCTTGGGTTGAGGGTTTCAGGGTATATGGGATTAAGGGTTCTTGCGTGTAGGATCTAGGGTTTTGCATGTAAGGTATCGCGGTTTAGGGGTTTAGGGTTGTATTTTTTTCGAAGGTTAAAGCTAGGATTTAGGGTATACAGGTTTAGGGGTTTACGGGTTCTAGGGTGTGGGAGCTTAGCGGTTTAGGGTATATAGGCGTGTAAGGGTTTAGGGGTTTGGGGTCTTCAGCTCATAGTTCAGGATTCCAGGTCTGGAAGGTTCAGCTCAGATTGGGGCTGAGCGGTTTCTGGTTTAAGCCAGACCCCTGAAGAATAAATCCCCTCCCCGTAGTAGGGATTATAATTATAATAGGGAAATATTAAGGCCCTTCAAAGGAGGAGGTTTATTACTCATGGGTACATTCGGTGAGGCCTGAGCCGTTAGGGTTAAAGGCTTTAGGGTTCAGGGTTCGGCGATGATTTGAAGGTGGGAGCAGGGTAAGGGATGACACAATGACCCCAGAGGTTTCCCTAAACCCTAAATCCCTAAATCTCTAAATCCCTAAACCCTAAATCCCTAAACCCTAAATCCCTAAACCCTAAACCCTAAATCCCTGAATCCTAAATCCCTAAACCCTAAACCCAAATCCCTTTAAACCCCAAGCCCAAATCCCTAAACCCCGAAACCTAAGTTTTCATTGGCAGTATTCTCTGGGAACATCTCAGACCTTATCGGGAGTAGAAAGGGTTGGGCTTGAGTTTAGGGTTCTTGAGGCTGGACCTAAGGGTTGCCTTTCTACAGCCCAAAACCCTAAACCCTAGACTAGGCAATTCGCGCTTCTGTGTCACTTGAGGGCCCTAAGAACTTTCCCTTGATGGACTTCTCATTTACGAATGTCTGGGCTTAATGTTTAGACGTTTGGAAGCTTTGGTGTGCAGGCTTGTGTGGCTGGTATGGACGTGCTGTCTAGGGATAAGGGACCTGTTTAGGGAATAGAGGGCTAAGGGTTGGGTGCTGTAGTGTTGAGGTTCATGTTAGCAAGAGCATAGACAGACTCTTTCAAGATGACCTGATAGATTTAGGTCCTGTGTGTGCAAGTTTAACTTTCAGGAGGCTGCCTTCCATGAGCATGCCTTTGATCATAGCTACTTTGACGACAGCCGTTTGTTGCAGGCTTTTAAGAAGCTGCCTCTTAACTTAAGACTTAAGCCTGCAAGCTCAGGAGCCCCACCCAGGATCCCCTGCAACATACGCTAACCCCTAAACTCTGGTGAAAAAGGCCTAAACCCTGAAGCCCTAAACCCTGAAACCTTTAACAATGCCGCTTAAGCCCGTGAAAAATGACAGATCCGGACCCGAAGATTGAACAACATAGAGGCGCAATGCCTCCTAAGCCCTACCTCAAGGAGGTCCTCAATCATCATGTAGTCGTTTAAGGTTGAGGGGTTCAACCCTAAAGCAGTAGCTTTCACCCTGAAGCCCTAAACCCTGAAAGCTCGACCTTGCCATTCGCAACTCCAGAACTTCAAGCCCCTGAATCCCCATCACTCTTTCGAAGCCGTTTAGGTGCTGCGAGAACCCGCATGGTCTGAGGACTGAGAGTGTTGCACTCTCTGCGCCCATTGATCTGGATCAAGGTTAGGGATCCTTTATACCTTTTGGGGTATGGGATTCCCTATACTTTTGTAAACAGGATCCTTTTTTCTTCCTAGTGTAATGTGGGCTAAGTGATGGGTTTTGGGTCTTGACATGTAGGATTTGATCTTGACGCTTTGGGTCTCGGGCATCGAGCAGGGGGGATGCTTAGGGTAGGGAAGAGCCGTGCTCATGAGCTGTACTGGTACCATCGCGGACTTGAAGTCTTATGTATATTCAGGTTCCTCAAGTGCGTAAGGCACACTGATACAACGACTTAGGGGACTGTTTTGGTCCTCAAGGGATGAGGCAGCGGTGCTTGAAGTACCCCTGCCTGTGCCACCTCAGCTTTAGGCCCGCATGTCAAGTTGTGTAGCCACCCTTTGCGGAATAGTATAGGGGCCGCAGAGATTTTGAGTATCATGGCCCTAGGGTCCGTGTATAAATATAGGATGAGGTACCTTCGATAGACCTCAACTTGATATTTGTACTAATTTTAACCCCTATAAATCCTTCCATCTTCTTGTTCTGCGTTAGTGGGGTAGTATATCATTAGCCCCTAAAGAACTGGCTCCGTTTTCTCTTCCATCATTCCCTTATATACTCTCCATATGTAGGCCCCTGTAGTATATCCCCCAGCCCTAAACCCTAAGCCCTAAACCCTAACTTTCAAGCCCTAAACCCTAAGCCTAAGCCCCCAAGCCCCAAATCCTAAACCCTAAACCTCTATCTCAGTGCTTAGGACCTCAGGTTGGTAGCAAGAAGCCGACAGAAACTCTGAAGCAAGTGCCGGCATGAGAAGGGAGATTAGGGTTTAGGATTCAGGGTTTAGGGTTTAGGATTCAGGGTTGAGGGTTTAGGATTCAGGGTTTAGGGTTTAGGGTTGAGGGTTGGGGGTTTAGGTCAGAAGGAACAAGCCTTGCATCCTCAACCCTGCGACCGGCCTACAGCTTAAAGCTCTAAGCATCGAGCACCAGAGCCCTTTACCTCTAACCTCCCTTCACCTCAAATTCCTGAACTTTCTTCCATCTTCAGGCTGCCCCCCGAACCCCACCCTAAACCTTACACCCTAGACCCATAAACCCTAAACCCTAAACCCTAAACCCTAAACCCCTAAACCCTAAACCCTCAAACCCTTACCTGGAACCCGGGCTTCCTCCTTTCCCTGTGCAGGAAGATGCCATTGGCATTGAAGAGGCCTACAGAGCATGGTCCCCAGGTCCCAGGGGCGGAAAGAGGGGCCTTGACGATTTAAAGAAGGCTTTTCTCAAACATATGAGCTATAGTCTAAACTCCTTCAAGGGGGGTGATAAAGGGGGATTCTATAGGGAGTATTTTAGGGGTTACAAAGCGGGATACTTGGAGTTTAGACTATGGCTCATATGGACCATTCTGCAGGGTTTTGGGGCATTTCTCAACAGTATGGGCCCTTTCAGGATTGATCGTTTTAGGGCTGAGGGTGCTGGGCTCAAATCATTGAGTTTATAATGCTTGCCCTTGTTTCGAGAAATGCCCAGATGGAGGATGGATTTTGCTATTTTTTTCTGGGTCGGATCCTCAGGTTTTGGCCCTTCAAGCTAAGCAGAGATTTTTACAGATAGTGTGGTTTGCAGTTTGCAGCATAGGGTGAGAGCTGCCACTTCCGCAGCCTCACTGAACGGTATGCCTTGAACCAAAGAACCCAAACCCTAAGCCCTCAAAGCACCGCAGTTTCCAAGCTGCCTTGGCATGATCACGGTGCGAAGCCAAGAGGACCTGACACCAAAGTAGGTATAGGTTTTAGGGTCTAGGATTTGCGGGCTTGAGGGTTTAAGGGTTTAAGGTCTTAGGGTTTGTGGTTCAAGTTTAAAGGGGAGATGTCAAGGTTTGAAGTTTTTCTTCACTAGCTTCTATCAGTTTCGGTTTGATCTCGGGCCCAAAGATAAGTCTTGAACCGCGCCAAACCACACACCCTAAAGCCCAGTATTTGCCAGCATGTTGTGGCCCGTGAGTGAGGCTGACGTAATTCATATTCTAGATATTGATCTTCTTGCAACTTGTCGCCGTAGAATCCTCATTAGGGATAACCGCAATCCAATGGTAATCTCCGAAACTCCTGGATTAATGGGTTGCAGTTAAGGAACTTATATTAAGTTAACACAATGGGTGAGTGTATATATATATATAGAGGGTTTCCAAATATAGCAACTTAACGTAAGTTCCTTCACAGCAACTCAGATTACAGACCTGCCATGCTTCAACCGTTGTTGCCTAGGATTTAAACCACTGCATCAAGCTGGCACAGAATCAGCGGGTGCCGGGCTAAGTGCCCACTGGTTGGCAGATTGCTCATGGGAAGCCATCGCCTCATCATTTTTGGGTGGTGCTGTTACATCTCAGTCCTGTTTGCCACAGAAAGGCAACTGCTTACGCCTAGGTAGGACAATCTAAGTTCTAAGCCAGTACCTCCTATAACCTCTTGCAGATAACAGTTTTTTTTTTGCAATGTTCCTACCTAGGGTTCGGTTGAGGGTTGCGGGGCTCTTCAGGGCTCAGCAGTCACTACCCAGTTGTCAAGATCTCGGTTCTGGGACTTAGGGTTTGGGCACTTAGACTTGGCGCGGTTTTCAAAAAAAGGGGACGTAGAATAGGATAAGCGTATTTGCGGGTATATAAGGGGAACCCCTAGTTTTTGGAAACTCCCTTGGGATGCTCGTTGACATGAGGGGTGCTAGAGTGGAAACCAAGCCTCCGCCATATCAACAAAGTCTGTACATGTACAGTGTCGAGCAGGTATATGTTCCTTTGCCTTTCAGATATCAAGGTTATTGGCCTTGCATCATCACTTTCCTTCGAGTCAGCGCAGAAGCCTTAAACAGCATCATCCTCCTAATCTATACATGGAGTGAAAGTGCACGGCTCATAAGATTCCTACATGAGGCCTGGCAGGGGGAACACGTAGTGGATCTTGGGAAGCTTGACAATATGCTCACTTCTTCATTTGCAAAAGAGCCCTGTACACTAGTTTTTTCGATGGGCTCAAAGGCGGATTGAAGCGTTCCCTAAAACGGAATCCTGCGTCAAGTCCAGAGGCCCTGTAGTATTGTAAATGGGGATTGTATTTGAGAGCTTGAGGGTTCAGGGTTTAGGGTTTAGGGTGAATCATTGTACAGCCCCCACTTTTGAGTAAGGCCATTCTTCCCTGGCTTCTAGTTGTTTACGAAAAGAATATAGTTTCACCCGGTTCCCTACCCTGGCTTACTACCATGATTAACTGTTAGCTCTAAACATGCTTTCATGGCCATCTCCCCACATCCGTTAGCTGAATACCCAAACCCAGTGGACCGCTAGAAGCCCATGATGTGTGTGCTGTTCGTTGGAAATTTCAAATCAAAACTGTAGCAACCTTTTCCGGTAGCCTCTGGAGACGTTGCAAACATCTTCAGCCTTCGTCGGCAGTTAGCTGGCGCCACTTTTTGAGGTCTTGCTTCACGAGCGGGGCGGACACATGGAGCAGCGTTTGAACATGATGGAGGCTTCTGGGGTCTAGGATTCAGGGTTCAGGGGCTAGGGGCTTAGGATGGGAGTCATCTTTGAGAACGATAAGGGCCTCAACCCAACTACGGGGCATAGTGTGGAGGGCATTTCTTGGCAGGTTCCGACTCGCGGGGAAGCTTTCTTCAAGTGATTTGGTAGCGAAATGAGGTGAGGGTAGGGTCTCAGGGTTGGGCACTTGCATTTGAAAGTTTAGGGTTCAGAGACTAAAGAAGGGGGCCCAAACTGTTTGGGTTTATGTTGATCAAAGAGGATTCTACTGGTTTGTAGTATGCTTGGCCCCTAGGTCATGAATCATAATTGCGATCAGGTGACCAATCCAATAATCCAATACCAGTACAGGCACGACATACGGGAATGTACAGGGAAATTAGCATGGTTACCATTATCCCTTGCGCTCACTACTAGTGGCTGCGGTGATCAGCTGACATCTAAAGGTCCTACCTAGCCTTAGGTGCCTAGTTTCTGCTGCCTGCATGGCAAGCAGTTGCATCAGACTGCGGCCTTTGAACCCTTCGTGGTCAAACATTCCAGAAGATGCTATACATTTGGTGCTGTAGGAAGAGTATTCTTTAATGCCAGGATAAAGCTCTTCTTATGAAAGAGATTAATACCAACATTCTTGTTGAGAGTTGCATTTCTGTCGTGACGACTACTCGACTACCTGCCCTACAGAGCTGGGAGGAGTTTCAGGGGGGAGCCAATGGGCTTCGTAAGCTTTCATTGTAGGTACGGAGGTTTGTCATTTGTGGGACTCTGAATGTGCTGGATCATAGACCGGTCTTGCCAGTGTTCTCATCTGCTTGCTGACTTGTGTCAATCGTTCAGCAGCCTTCCGCTCAAACCCCATTTGCCTCTCCAATCGTCATCATCAGAGAGAGCATCCCTTTGGCATCCTCACAGAAGTCACTAGACTCCAAAAATCTCCCAGGCGCCTCCCATCTCGATGGAGCAGTGCTGCTGGACACCTTTACCCTCCAACCCCCAAACGCTAAAGCCCGAAAAAGTGCTTTGAGGCGAAATCCGCCTGCCCAAAGCCCAAACATCAAACCCTATTCGTAGGGTTTTGGAGCCTAGTAAGTAGTGAAGGATGCGGAGAATGGGGACTGCTACATGGCTCTCAGGATTTATATTAGGTATCCTGGTATACTTACTAACCTACACTCATAAAGCCAGGCCATCATGCGAAAAGTGCGAGACCAGCTCGGCAACATTGAAGATCTGGCTTGGCGCCTAGAACGTCAAAGCCGATTCTGATGGGTCGTATTTGGTAGTTTCCCCAAAAGCTTAGAGTTTTTGGGGGTTAGGGGGCTTAGGGTTTAGCCCCCGATATTGATCCCAAAATACACTATTGCTTATCATGGGACCAACAAAAAGATACACCCAATTTTGGAAACACCCATTTATTGCTACGTAATTCGCACACGGTAGTCACAGGCACAGGGGGACGGGGGTGACGGGGTTTCGGGTTTCAGGGTCTGGGGCTTAGTGAAGCATCAAGGTTCAAGTGCTTGGGCTTACCGCCTTGGGTGCAGATGACAGAGACCAGGAGTTATCCTAGAGTCCTTCACAAACCGATGGTTACTCTTCTAGACACTAGGGTTCTATGTTGCACCTACCCAAAACTCTGTGTGTGTGTGTGTGTGCCCCAGCTCTAACCCCAACACGCGAAACTGAAATCTGAAGCACTGAACCCTAAAACGCCAAACTAGGATGGACCGCCTGGGCAGTCACAAAATGATGCGATTGAACCGAAAAACTGACCTAAATCCTAAGCCCTATACCCCTAAACCCCCAACAAAGCTTAGGTCCGCGTCAAGACAAAACAGCTGTTTGGGGGTGATGGAGCTGGCGAACCCAAGAGGCCACAGCAAGGGTTGAAGGCTTAGGGGCGAGGGGTTTAGGATTTAGAGTTTACGGTCCAGAGTTTCGGGTCTAGAATATTTTAGGTTTTGGGATTCTGGTTTCAGGGTTTTGGGATAAGAATTTAGGTCGAAGCATTCAGGGCTTAGTTTCTAGGCTCTGGGCTTTGAATGAAGGGGCAGGGTATGTTTACCAGGTGCTTTGTAGCATGCATGGTGGATTGTTAGGGTTAGGTCGGATCATGCACTACATGAACCCCTTCCTGCATTCCCAATACCCAAGCCCGCAATGTGCCTGTGGATCTCAAACCCCTTAACCGACCAAACCCTAACCTTAAATCTACCTAAACACTAAACCCTCAACCCTCAACTCTGTGAGTTTCCAAGCCAGGGTCTCTGTTCAGTTTCTCCGTTCGGTGTTTTTACGGGAAGGCTGCCAGAGTTGAGCCGCTCCTGTGTACTCGACAGTCGAATTCCAGCATATTTCCTCGCATCAGTAAATATTATGTTCCACACCAAGCCCTATTGGAAATAGAAAGGGCGCTTGACTACATATACTTTTTGACCAACACCCCAAATCCTTGTTCTGAAGCTACATGGATGTTCATGGTAACTTTCAGTTCATATTAATCCACATTTGACTAGGGCAACTACGATACATAGAGGGCTTCTCATGGCAGGAAATGGTAGGTAATGCGTGCCCGAAGCCTTCAAGCATGAATTTCTTCAGCATTCCTCCATCATAAATAAATCCCTACATGACCCTACCCTACCACCATGGGCTATTAGACCCTAAAATTCCCGATTAGGACCCTATTAAGGGTAGATTCAGGTACCCTAAAGGTCTAATAGCCCACAGTGGTATGAACCCTGAATCTTTGTACCCTAAACCCCTAACCCTAAACCCTAAACCCCTAAACCCTAAACCCCCAAACCCCTAACCCTAAACCCCTAAACCCTAAACCCTAACCCCTAAACCCTAAACCCTAAACCCTGAATCTTTGTACCGCCCGACAGGTTCCTGAATAGGCAGCTGAAGCACTTCATCCGGTGCAACTTTACAGATGGCCAGAGAGGCCTCGATGAGGCCTGGGACAGCATTTTTCAGGGTACTGAACTTAGGGGTTTAGGGGTTTAGGGGTTGAGGGTTTAGGGTAGGGTTTGGGGTTTAGGGTTTAGGGTTTAGGGTAGGGTTTAGGGTTTAGGGTTTAGGGTTCAGGGTTTAGGGTACTACGGTGGATACTAAACATCCTGCATGACCCCAGGCACCCTAAACCTTGCGAATTATGCGATCACAGTATAGCAAGGTCATGCAGGATGTTTAGTATCAACAGTAGCATTGCCAAGGTTTATGTACCTGTTTAGGGTTGAGGGTCTAGGGTGTAGGACTTTAGGGTTTAGGGCTGGGTTAGGGTTTAGTGCTACTTGCCAACAACGGAGAACCAAATGAAAATCAACAAAGAAAATGGAATTGCAACTGGGCGTAGAGATTGTTTACATGCAGGTGTCGTGTACTATAGGAGCCTGAGTGGTACCCAACATCATTATGAAGTCTACGTGACGTACCCTGGATTGGACTTATACAAGGAATCTAAGACCATTGGGCTGGTAGCTATCACTATATACCCCCTATAAAGCCTTGGTTTCCATTAAATGTTCCATTTGATTCTCCATTATTGGGGTACAGTCCCCCTAAAGTAGATAGACTATGGGGGGTATATGGGGATCTTATTATAGTCTACCCCAAAGCCATATTCAATCTACGTCAGGGTGATTATAACATCCCAAGACCCTAAACCCCCTATTCAGGCCCGGCCCGGACCCCCAAGCTTCTTGCCCACCACCAACTCCCATGAAATGTAGAGGCCCTCTGCATACCCTGACAACGATATATGACACTCTCCAAAAGGAATCCGGGGCCCGGGGTTTTGAGAAGCCCCCTTGTGGGTGCATAAGGTCCGCTTGTTCGTGCGGACTATGGCAACGCTGAGAAGTGCATACTTCGTGCCCAGCAATCGCATGATGCCTACAAAAAGCTCTATTGAGAATGAAGATTAAGCACTTTTGCCCGCGAGTTCAATTTTGAGTGTCTGATAGTAACTTGGCTCTTGCTTGTGATTCTGAGGAGTTCCGTGCCAGTAAAGCCTGCGACCATTCCGATTAGGCATCCCTAAGCCCTACACTCAAAGTTCAAGTCCGGCTTTCGAAGCGCATTCCCTTGAACCTTGTCCCTTGTCCTGTCTTCTGATTCCGAGGCCAGCAGCCCTAGTCACCCTAGTCCCCGCACCGTCAGCCGTCAAGAAGCTTCTGAGGTCTTTGTAGCCAATTAGGCCAACCTCACCCCACCAGTGTACGATTAGATGCAGTCAATCATTCCCCTGAAGTCCTGGATTTACAGACCTAAAGCGTAGCAGTTCAACTTAAACCCCGAAGCCTGAAGCCCAAACTGTGGTCTAGGCCAGCTCCACGATGTCGATTTCGCCCTCGGGCATGTCGTTGCAGACTCAGAACCCGGACTTGTTGATGAAGGGTCGCCAGTCTCAAGTCGTAACTGAGCTCAAGAGAGGATTTCTCAAAACAGAGGTATTTTAGCTGTTCTGAGGGTAAAGGGTCAATCTTAGAGGAACCTGAAAAAAGCCTTGAAAGAAGGCAGGCGCTTGAACCCTAAATCCCAAACTAGTAATCCCCCTGAACCCTACGCTTCTTCTGTTCCCAGTTCGAACCATCGCGGCCTGCCCAGCGAGAACGACGACGATTACTCGCCAGAGGTGGGGCTGGGGCCCAGACATGATTTAGGGTCTGGGGTTAGAGCGTCTAGGGTTAGAGGGTTTAGGGTTTAGGGCTTAGGGTTACCAGTAGAGGGTTTAGGGTTTGGGGTTTAGGGTTAGTTCTTCTGAAGGGGAACATGCCAATTTCATGCCTGCTGATTTTTTGGAAGGACCAGTGTTAACAGCAACAGCCTTAGTTTGAAGAAGCAAAATTTTGAACAAGGATTGTTGATGTTGGGCCTGGTGGCTTTCCTAGAGTCTCCGCCGCTAGTGCATTGATTTGGGATTTACCCAGAATTAGTGGTATCTTTTTATGTGGTCCCTATGATAAGGATTAGAGTATTTTGAGGTCCATATTGAGCCATTTGGCCATTGCCAACCTTGGCATTGATCTCTCTGTCCGTCCAGAGCGTTCTGGACGTCGCTTATGCGAAGAAGCGGTCTTGGATGCTGCCTGGGCTGGATTGTATACCTACACCCAAAACCCACAACCCTAAACCAACAAATTGAATGAGCCCTTTTTTTCAGCGCCAGCTCGCCGAATTCACCAAGGTACATGAATGATTCTAGGGTTTAGGGTTTAGGATTTAGGGTATATGGTAGTTTCCCTAAATAGGGGAACCCCAACATAGACCCCAAAATGCTATGATCCTTATTATGGGGACCCCTAAAGAGGTACCCCTAATTTTGGGAAACCCCCATATGGTCATAGGATCCAGCGCTATCTTCCCCCAAAGGATTTTTTTGCTGATTCGGAGTTGTTTGTTGCTGCATGTTGCCTATGATCTTTGGCAAGCTCTGATCCTTTAAGCCCTCAACAGAGCTGGATAAGAAAAACAGGGTACAACTAGGCAATCTCTTACAGTGTCTTGTTATCATTATTTTGGATAGCACCAGTGTTTGGCGACATGTGGATCCCGTAAGTTCATTACAATACGAGACCCTTATAGTTGGGTTCCGACCAGAATCCCGGTTTCCAGGTACATGTCCGCCCCATCCCTGGGCCCTGGGTCCTCGGCCTACACCCTACACCCTACATAGAAACTAAACTCGAAACCCTAAACCCCAAGCCCTCAGCCCTAAGCCATAAACCCTAAACCCTAAACCCTAAGCCCTAAACCCTAAACCCTAAGCCCTAAACCCTAAATCCTAAACCCTAAACCATAAACCCACAGACCTTGCTTCCAGGGCGGCCTACGTGTCGACATGAGGCGAATGAGACTCCCGCTGCCGGGAAGCACCGCTGGCTCGCTTATAGGTTGCTGGGAGGTTCAGGGTTTAGGGTTTAGGGTTCAGGGTTTAGGGTTCAGGGTTTAGGGTTTAGGGTTTAGGGTTTAGGGTTCAGGGTTTAGGGTTTAGGGATGACCCAATTGGTAGTTTCCCAAAATAGGGGGACCCCAATATAGACCCCAAAATATTGTAGTCCTTATTATAGTGACCCCCAAAATGGTACCTATTATTTTAGGAAACCCCCAATTATCTTAGAACCCCATAATAATCACGGACACATAGAACCCTATAGTAACCATGGTGTGGGACTTAGGGTTTGGGGATGAGAGGTTTTGGGCTTGCAGGGTTTAGGGTGCAGGGTTGGGGTTTGGACTGCCCGCCTCCCCTGGCTTCGCTTTGTGTACGCAGTTCGTGGGGAAGTCGTACGGCTTTGGTTGCTGTAAGATGAAGATTCTTGGGGGATGATGCTGTAGATTCTAGGGAGCTTGCCGTTAGCTTTTGTAGCATTGTAGCAGTTGCTGAACTGGTGTTTGGGTTCAAGCTCACTTGCTGTGGACCGGGATCATGTGGATCATTTACGCAAGTCAGAGTGATTCCGAACCCTTACCCTAAAACATATCCCTAAACCCTTAATCCTAAACAATCTTGAGCTTTTCATGTGCATCGTGACAGTCAGGTGCGAGGGATGTCGATCGTGTGGGGGTTTCCCAAAACTAGGGGTACCCCTGAATGGGGTCCCTTGAAGGATTATAGTATTCTGTTGTCTTTTAAGGGGTCCCCCTAATTATGGAAACTGCCCCCCATGAGGCTAAGAGCATGAACCCTTAGGTTCTGAGTTTTGTGGGGGCATACTTTGAACGTTAAACCCCAAACCCCAAAACCTGAATGCTGAATCCTGAGCCCTGAACCTGGGCTCCCAATCCCCAAACCCGAACCCCCTGAGCCATCTGCATCCTGAGAAGGGTTGTCACTGACCTTGTTACCGAACATTCTGGTCGACCCATTTCCTCAATTCTCTTACCCCTCCCACCGGCATAGGCGAGCCCCATTCGGGCGCCAATAGTCCAGACCGGTCTCCATCGCGGGAGGCGGTGCAGGCCTTCAGTTTGGTGTCTTGGGTTTAGGGTTTAGGGGTGCTTTTTGGGTAACATGGTTTTTTTCTATATGTGTAGTTATTACTGATGGATTGGGAGCCTAGGTTTCAGGACCTGGGTTTAGGTTTTAGGGATATGACTCCGATAATAGAGTCAAGCGGGAAAGAACATGGAAAATGAAATCGAGACTGGGCTTATCATGGGGTTATTCAACGCATGCCGATTGCAGAAGGTTTGGGGCTTCTCCTTAGGGCTTGTGGTAGGCTGAATGCGATCATGTCACTTGTGGGATTTCCAGAAATGAGGCATCCTTTTGCGGGAGTCCATATGTTATGGAAATTCTCAATATGACCCATATGGAGTTTTTTTGTTGGTCTCTGTGGGTGTATCATACATAGCGACATTGCTGAAGCGACATCGAAGAGGAATACTGGGAGGGACAGGCAGGTGTTAGGGTTGTTGGGTGCCGAAGGTTTCAGATTGGGTTCTGAACCTGAACAAGAAGTCACTAGTTTTGTAGTCGCATCATGAGCCCTTCCTCCGCTGCTGCATGCGGGATTGTACCTGAAGGATTCTAGGCTCTGTAGGACTTCTTTAAGAAGCTTCTGCTACATGTCCTTGATAAAGGGAAAGATGCATCCTGCTGAAACACTGGTTGGAACGGAGCCTGAGCCAGCACCCATGAGTCCTGCGCCTCGAGCCCTCTTTCTCGTGGTAACCGGATTCCATTCTTACATATACTGATACACATATACACGAAGGTTTCTCGTGCATGCGAGTTTTTGGTTGGTTCAAAAGGATGACCCTTAGCAGTGCAGTACAGGGCATGGAGCCACACCCACCCAGAAGCCCTGCCCCCCTACTGTTACACGTTCCTTGTGAGAGACTTTCACATATTTGGGAACATGCCCGGGGTGGAGTGTGATTAGCAGGGGGGGCGGGGTGGTTATTTCCATGTGAATTCCAAATGCTGTTAGCCTCAGGGACCTCGGACTTTTGACAGTCCCCCATACATGCAAAACAGTGGTCATTTTAGCCCAAACAGCGTCTCGATGCTGGCGGCTTTGTGGGTGAGTTTGGCTTGCAACTTCTGAGTATGTTCTCATAGCGCTGGACTGCCGAGAAGACCTTTTGGTTTTGTAGCACTCAGCGCTCACCTAGTTGTTGGTTAAAGCAGCTGAGGGATAGCAGTAGAGGAGGAAGTGGCAGCAGTGGTAGTGCTACTACTAGTGGCAGTGGTACCACTGATCCCGACCAGTCCTCGTTTTGAGCTATTCGTACCCTTCGATATACCATAAAAACTGCTGAGCCTTACAGCAATCCCGAATTCCTAATCCCCAAGCCCTCAACCCGAATCTCGAGCAACCTAGCTGGACCTGAGACCTTATTCCTGCCAGATTATCCTCCAAGAAGCCGATGAGCTAGTCAAGTCAGGCCTTCCAATCCAGCTTCTCCTGGGTTGCTGTTTAGGGCTCAGGGTTTAGGGTTTACGGAACTGGGTTTCCTGACTTGATAAACTGACCTGTGGCTAGTAGGAAATGGCACAATGGAAGCTACTACGTTATGCAGGGTTTAGGGTTCAGGGGTTTAGCGATGTGGGCTTTTGGGGCTTCAGGCTAACGGTTTACGGCGACTTACAGGTTCAGGGGGTAGGTTGGAATCACCATGCCCTCATGCTCAACACCCCTTCTCATTTTTTGGAAATGTGTCTTTTACACGTATTTTGTGTCTGGGTAAGGAAGCCTCATATTTTGGAGGGTCAAAGGCTGTGAGTAAGGTTTGGGGGAGGTAGGAGTATCTTGACCTGCCAGACCCATTTTTCCGCCGCTGGCTCCTGAACCGTATCCTAGTGTTTCTGAACAAGGCCTTGAAGAGCCTTTCTTCTGATCGGAGAGTGTAGGGTAGTAGGGCTGTAGGGCTTTGCAGCTGAGAATTAACCTTCCGGGTCAGGAAAAGTTGGAGCTTGTGCTTCAGAAGTCGGATGTGGGTCGTGAACCCTAAGCCCTAAACCCTAAACCGTGCGACTGCAGAGTTCGGAATCCAGGGCACCTGTCGAGAAAGCAAGGTGTTAAAGTCTCGGTCTAGGGTTGGGAGAAGGGTGTGGTGGTCTGGCAACACGTGATGGCAGATCTTGGCAGGCTTTGTGGTGGCCTTGCAGTTATTGAATCATAGTTGGAAGCCGCAGATGAGAATTTTGAAGTTTAGGATCAGTTTATGCCTGTTGTACACCTATCATGTAAACCCTGCATACCCAGCACGCAGGGTCCGCTCAAAGGTCGGAGATTGGACTCAGCCCGCGAGAGTTTTTTTAGGGCTTCAGTGCGGCTGCCCGGAGCGGCGGGAGCAGATATGGAGACATAAGGGTTTAGGGTTTAGGGTTTGGGGTTTAGGGTTTACGGTTTAGGGTTTAGGTTTTAGGGAGGTTAGGTGGGCCACCCACCCAGCAATAGTGACAACAAGGGATAATGAAGATGATATTAGGGTCCAGTAAAATTCCAGTTATACCACTATTACCGGCGGGGGTCCTGCTAAGTTCTAGGTATCCCGGTAGTAACCTTTTCCCCTTTTGATTTTCGGGCCTCCTAATTAACAGCTGAACATTAGGAAAAAGGGTATTTTGATGATTGAGGGGTTGCTGGGGAACCTACACCCTAAACCCTTCAGGGTGCAAGGGGCTGGGTCCATGGCCTGACATTTGCTTGCACCTGCTTTTGCAGCATGTTTGGCTCATTGATCACTCCACCTTCAGCAATGTCCTGCCTAAAGCGCAGCTGTGCAAGAGTAGATAACGTAAAAAGATCAATCAAATCACAAGACCCATCCTGAAACTTATGGATGTTTCAAAGTCAGGCCTAGCTCCTAGACCTTAAATACTAAACCCTAACAGCTTAAGACAGACAACAACTCCAAGTGCGACAGCATGAGCAGCCTGTGGCTTCTCCTGAACCCTCCCGGGGCGCTGTCACTGGGTCTCAACATTTTTGACACTATACATACTTGTTGGTTTGATGTACATTGTTTAAAGGGCTTCTTGTTTGGGGTTTAGGATTCAGAGTTGAGGGTTGGGGGTGGGATGAAAACTCGAAATTACCACAATTTTTTGGGGTATTACAGAGAAATAACAGGGATCTTCTATAGGGTTATCTAGGAGGGTGGAAAAGAAATGTTGGGGGTCAGGCTCTTTGAGCTGTTCCCAGAGGGTGAAGGATAGGGAAGCCCGGAATCAATTCTACATGGTAAGCCCTGTATTTTGGGGGCCCGGGGCCTCAACTGCGGTCGAAACGTCCAAAGAAAGACACATCTGAAGAAAGTGTAAACGAGTCCAAACTTTGGCCTCAATTCTCGTAGCAGTCCCTGCTATGCATTTTGAGAGTGACCCCAACTTCCAAACCTACAACCTGCAGCTGAACAGTGCAAACCTCGAAGGGAATATTTGCTTCAAATTTCCCGTGTCCTCTACCCAGCGGCTCCGATTCGCCTTCTTGCACGTCTTTGAACTGAGCCGATCCTTAGAGCGTGAAGATATCGAATTCAGATGCCAGTAGCTACTTTTTCATGCTACACCCTGAACCACGTCCTGAGGCCTATCTTACGCTCCGGCATCGACCCGCTTCTCCTGTCCTTGCCGCTCAGCGAAGGGCTGGGCTTGAGGACTTAGAGTTTATGTGGTTGAGGTTCATTTATGGTTATGCACAGGTGTTTTGGGGCTTCTAGGGTGAACTTTCATTTAGTCGCGTCACGCCTGCTATATGCACAGTATAGCATGTATACTTCTGTGGTTGTGGCGGCTTAAAGGTAAGGACGTGAGGTTTAAGTGATTCAGGTTTCTGCTTGTGGCCGTTGGAGGGAGTAGAGGGCTGAGTGTGTGATGTAGAAGCCTCAGAAGATCATCCCCCCCGCCTTTCTTACTTGTACATGCTTGTTATCCTTATATGAGCTATAGTCTAAACTCCTTAAGGGGGTGTTATATAAGGGATTCTATAGGGGACTACTATAGGGGCTATTAAGGGGGATACTAGGAGTTTAGACAATGGCTCATATGCATTTTTGTGAATCTACACACTATGCATATACGCTTATGCTACCCTCGAAGCCTTATTCTACTTAGGCCCTCTTCAATAGAGGGCGTAGTGAAAGATTGACGTTGGGGATGGGCTTGAGTTTGTCTCTGTTGGAACTTCCAAGCTCGCAGTCTCCGACTCCTGGATGCCAGGGATGCACCGTAGAACTTCAGAGCTGAGGGTTTAGGGTCTAGGGTCTTCGGAGAGCGCAAAAAAACGCATAAAACATGCGGATCTTGCATGAAGGAGGGAGATTCTTTGAAAGCCAGTTCGGCATGAACGTAAAACTCTTGTGTTCATGCGGTTTTAAGGGTCTCTTATGTTGAAGGTCCAAGTTTGCGCAGTTTAGGATTCGGGGTTCCAAAATGTCAGGGCCCCCTACCTAGAATCGAATACCATGACGAAAATGAGTACGATAGTCTATTGGGCATGGTATTGAGGCCCCCTGTGTATGAAAGCCTCGAGATGCAAGAGAAGTGAGTCTCACAGAGTTTCCAAGCTGGTCACATATTAGGGTTTAGGGTTTAGGGTTGAGGGTTCAGGGATGTGGTTCATGGGGATTCAAAACTGGAAGGGAAGTAGTACAACCTTTGAGTTATGCGGCTTGTAAGCCCCATATCACCCAATGTCAAAGTACGTCCCACGCCTCTAAATCCGTAACCCTTCCAACCCACACGTTTGAAACTCATGAGCTTATTCAACAAGTCGGCGGCTATCGCATGCCCCACACGAAGAGGTCCCCCTATACTTGGGGTCTAAGGATCAGGGTTCAGGGTTTTTCAAAATGATGGGTCCACTTTGCGGCCTACAGGTGGATGCCATCATGTTGGGATAATTTTTTGTTTACCGGGACATGTCATCATGTGCCATTAACCATGAAAGTGGCACGGTAAGCAATCGCATCCCCCACTAAACCCTAAACCCTAGACCCTAAACCCCAAACCCTGAACCCTATACCCTAAACCCTAGACCCCAAGCCTTAAACCTTAAACCCTTGAACAAACAGGTTGCTGGGTGCCTTCGTTGCGACCGCGCTAGCGCCACCAGATCTCAGTTAGGCAAAGTTTCCTCAAATACTTACCGGTGACCAGTAGGGAAGATAATCCCTAAAAAGTCCCTATGCGACGTATGTTCCCATATTCCTTACTAACCCCGCATAAGACTGGCAGATGCTCCAGCTTTTCAAGGTCACGTTTCGAATATTTGGCATCATCATCTTCTTGTTTCAGCTGTTAATCAGGTCGATTCACCCACATGCAATTTCGGCGGTGTTAGGGCAGGCGTAAGATTTGGAGTATGAGTTCGCATCGTTTACTAGGACCTCTTCATAGTCCTTCCCCCAAGGTGGTGAAGATCCCTTTGTCACCTTGCAGGCCAGTGTCCTACTCATCTGTACCGTTAGATGAGGATGTATCCAGACATGGGCATGTTTCACTGGCGCATGGATTCTTTCATTGGGGTGGGGGGTTGCTAAGTGACAGCTTCCGACAGCACGTGTGGTCGGAAACTACTTTATGGGCTTTGCACTGGAACGGCTGGGTTCGTGCAGGAATTACCTTATCCACCGCAATCATTTCTTCCTTGCCGTAGCATCCCTGGAGAACATATGATATGGGAGGGAGAAGCGGAAGCACTCTCATTCTGTTATGGTCTTTACACGATCGCTGCATGACGTGCCAAGATGTTTCACGCTATTAAGCGAAACAAACCGTGTACAGCCGTATAAACAAGATGCGTAAAGACCCAAACACCACACTGAAAGACATGACATGAAGCTTTTTAAAGAAAGCCCCACAAAACCTTATTACAACACGGACAGAACACCTGGCAAACACGTGAAAACTAGGCTTTGGTGGGCTCACAGTCCAGAGCCACCACCGCAGAAGTCGGCCCGCATCGCCCCAGCTGCCGCTACGGCGACGAGGCAAGGAGACATTGTGGGGTTCAGGGTTCTCCTTCAGGGGAACAAACAGCCTACACGACAACGTTTGTAGATGTGTTTCCTTGAAGGGGGGCGATTGCAAGTGTCCCATCATAGAGCAGATGGCACGAGGTGTCAAGAGTCAATAGTGAAGCAAGGTTCAACTGAGGAGCAGCAGCCAATATTCAGGCTGCCAACTACAATTCCAAGTGAAATCCAGTCGCTCACACTGCGCTTGAAGAATGCGCTGCGAAGTGATCCAAAGGATCTTACAATTGCCACGACTCCTAGTTTGTATCCATTTGCATGTGCATTGTCCAGAAAGCTACGCAGCCCTGCCCTGGGCTCCAGTGTAGGTGAATAGCCGTGCCATGACGGCCAGAAAAGCCCGCAGACGGCACAGGGGGACTCCCGCTGCCTGTCGATCTGCATCTCTGCTGCCTGGCTTTCGAGCTGGACCACTTTCAACCTCGGAACCTGCGTCAAATCGATGTCCAACAGCAGCAGCAGCTGTGCCGCAGCTGAGCGAAGCGTTGAAGCATCAAGATTCATTTGTGCGCAGTTTTGCTGCACAGGCCCTGGGCCAGATGGGTCCAGCAGCAGCTGAAGCTGTGCCGCAGCTGATCGAAGCATTGAAGGATCAAGAATCGTCTGTGAGGTTTTGGGCTGCAGAGGCCCTGGGCCAGATGGGTCCAGCAGCAGCTGCAGCTGTGCTGCAGCTGACGGAAGCGCTGAAGCATAAAGATCCATTCGTGCGCAGTTCTGCTGCAGAGGCTCTGGGCCAGATGGGTCCAGCAACAGCTGAAGTTGTGCCGCAGCTGATCGAAGCGCTGAAGGATCGAGCATGGTTTGTCCGCAGTAATGTTGCAAGGGCCTTGAGCCAGATGGGTCCAGCAGCAGCTGAAGCTGTGCCGCAGCTAATCGACGCGCTAAAGGACAAAGATTTTCATTTGCGAGATAAAGCTGCAAGGTGCTTGGGCAAGTTGGGTCCAGCAGCAGCTGAAGCTGTGCCGCAGCTGATCAAAGCGCTGAAGGATCAAGAGCTGTCTGTGCGCATGTCTGCAGCAGAGGCCCTGGGCCAGATGGGTTCAGCAGCAGCTGATGCTGTGCCGCAGCTGATGGAAGCGCTGAAGGACAAAGATTTTCAGTTGCGAGATAAAGCTGCAAGGTGCTTGGGCAAGTTGGGTCCAGCAGCAGCTGAAGCTGTGCCGCAGCTGATTCAAGCGTTGAAGGATCAAGAAACGTCTGTGCGCAGTAATGTTGCAAGGGCCCTGGGCCAGATGGGTCCAGCAGCAGCTGAAGCTGTGCCGCAGCTGATCGAAGCGCTAAAGGGTAAAGATTTTTATTCGCGAGATGAAGCTGCAAGGGGCTTGGGCAAGTTGTCCCCAGCAGCAGCTGAAGTTGTGCCGCAGCTGATCGAAGCGCTTTTTTATCAAGAATGGTCTGCGCGCAGTTCTGCTGCAGAGGCCCTGGGCCAGATGGGTCCAGCAGCAGCTGAAGCTGTGCCGCAGCTGATCAAGGCGCTGAAGCATCAATACCCGCTTGTGCGAAAGTTGTCTGCAGAGGCCTTGCGCTCTGGTTTTGTGCAGGACTTGATCAAACCGCTGAAGCATGGAGCATCGCTTTTGGGCAGTTCAGCTGCAAGGGCCTTGGGCCAAATGGGTTCAGCAGCAGCTGAAGCTGTGCCGCAGCTGATTCAAGCGTTGAAGGATCAAGAACCGTCTGTGCGCAGTTCTGCTGCAGAGGCCCTGGGCCAGATGGGTCCAGCAACGGCTGAAGCTATGCCGCAGCTGATCGAAGCATTGAGTGATCAAGAATTGTCGGTACGCAGTTCTGCTGCAGAGGCCTTGGGCCGCATGGGTCCGGCAGCAGCTGATGCTGTGCCGCAGCTGATTCAAGTCCTGGAGGAAAATGATTGGCTGAGTGTTTCTCAAGCCGCACAGGCCTTGCACAAGATAGTTGCACCTTCAGTTTGGGGGTCTTCAGCTATGATGCGGAGGAGGCTTGCCCTTGTTCTTGGACGAACTGATGCGCGAAAGTCAGCACACGGAGCAGTGTTGCAGCTTCTCCTGCCGTTCAGTCAGAAAGAAGGTGAAGACTCCGTGGATCCAGTTGTGGCCACTGCCGTTTTGCAGGCGATATGGAACAGTGACTCCGATGACGTTGTGCAGTCTGCTGTGAAGTTTCTTCCTATGATCCTGAAGGCAGTCAAACTTAGCACCTTCCAGCTGCGCGGCCTTGTGCAGCGAGCCTACCGCATGGTACCGGATGCTGTAGTGGAATGCGGGTTGCTCAAGCATCTGGGAATTTCGAGTCCATACGACCTTCCTCATCCAACGGAGCAAGACATGAGCCAGACGGACTGCAGCAAAGTATCCACGATCGTCACCCTCAGCGACAGCCGCGCCCCCAACACAGCCACGGAAGTATCGCTTTCTCAACGACCAGGCTACATTCCTGCTGGCACTTCAGATAGTGAAGCGCCATTGCAGCTGACTGCCATTCAGATGGGTCAAGACATCGCAGCAAGTACTTCCTCTGAAGGATGGTGTGTTGTCTGCGAGTCTGAAGCCTCTGAAGGTTCCTGAGAATCTTGGTAAAGATTTTTGTTCAGTAAAGGAGTGCATGAGGGGTCATGGCTTTAGTAAACCGGCTGTTCACAGATCCTGTCGCTGAATCTTGTTCCATTCCCACTCACTGTACATGAGGTCTGGAGGATGAAGCGATCATGCAGCTTCGGAGCACTTGAGGCGCCCAGTGAGGAATTGTTTGTTAGCGAGTTCCGGTTCTCCTATCATGGCTGCTGCGAAAGTAGGGCGTGAGCACACTTTAGATTTCAAATGACCATCACCCAGCAAATTGCGGTGTGCGGCTGTCGGGATTCTCTGAAACCATTGGCACGCAAGGCCCAGAGGTCAAGGTTGAGGACTCAGGCATCTAGAGCTTGAGGCATGGGATGTCTGTGGCACATGCGAAAGTTGTTGTTGACTCTGTGTTAGTTTGTTTCCTCAGCAAGTAGCGATTCTGTGCACCTTCACCCATGGCCATCAGCTCAAAGCCTTTCGACTGGGCCTTTACATGTTGGGCTGGAGCTCGTTCCTGTTTTTTTGAGAAGGCACTCAGACACTTGTCAACACAAGAAGACCACATGCCCTTACAGCCAAAGCTTCACACTGAGGTACTTCTTTTAGGACATCCAAGGCAACTGTAATATAAAGCATTCGAGGCTTCAATGCGCTTAACTTGTTATGGACATACTGCCTTTACACGGAAGTTTATCAAATCCTTCCCTCTCTAGTTGCTAACAAGGACCCCCCAGAACCATAGGGGCTGCCCACTTTAAGCAACTCCCACATGCTGCTTTTTCTGTTGTGGGTGTTCTTTTGCAGGCGGAGGCTGGCATTGGCTGCTCGAGACTTCTGTTTCACGCACACTTCTTATGCTGGGCGGTACAGCTGTTAGATTCAGGCCCTCTTTAGATGTACAGTGCCAAGGGTTGTTGCCGGAGGCTCATATCCTCTGTGTTTAGAAATTAGACAGCATGTCCGTCCAGGGCTTAGCCACAACGGTGGAAGGGCTCCGATCCTTTTGTCACGAGGCTGGGTCTTGATTGAATGTCAGATTCCCTCATGGCAGCTGCGACGCAAAGCTGCAGAAACTTGTGGTTGATGTGTGTGCATTTCTTTTTTTTTGCATTTTGCTGCCATGTCAGTGAATGCTTTTGAGGAGCCTGACCAGGAAGTTCCTACTTTTCTCAGCTAGCTCAGGCTTTCGAGGCATCATTGCAAAGATTTGGAAGTATGGGCCTCCTCCACTTAGGGCCCAACTCTATTCAACTATTCATGGTCTTAAAATCACGACTCCGCCCCGAAGGAGGGACCCTTCGAAGATCCAAACTTTCAGGGTCCAAGTCGGCTACCCAGCCATCCCCGACATCACTGGACTTTATTTATAACTCAAATATGAGCCCCCCAAGTCACGACTTTAGTCCCCTACAATGGTTATATTTGGGATAGAAGTGCTAGCTGCTGTTAGCTGTCATTGTGCTATAGCTTCCCTGAGCCTTCAAGTGGGTTCTTCTCAACCCTAGGCCTTGAGGTTTCAGCGGGCTATCCTGCAATGCCAGACCCTGACTATGTGAGAATGTTTAGGGATATGTAAGCCATTGCTGCCATATGCTTTTCTTGCAAGGACCACAAGCTCGCAATGGAGTTCGTAACGATTTTTTGGGAGGGATGCCATGGTACCCGACATAGAGTTAGATTATATCCTCCTTTTGGGCATGAAATGTTATATAATACATGCACTCTTACTGGGTTTTAACCACAAAAATGCTACTCATGCGTGGTAATCCGCCCAAGATCCCACCTTCAGGGCCGTGCTCTTCGATTTCGACGGAGTGCTGACAACACAGGCGGGTGACTCCAAGCCCAACGCCCTACAAAGCGGTTTGGGGGGAATATTGTTATTGGCTGTCAGCGGGGAATGGAGGGTTGGAACCCTGTCCGCAATAGGCCCTGTATAATCCTGAACTGAATGATAGTTTCCCTTCTCATCTCTATTCCACCATTTCCTGCTAACAATCAGTAGCCGCGAGCCCTAAACCCTACACCTTCACAATCCGTACGTTAAAGGGTCCTTCTTTTTCCCCTGTAGTTGGTGAACGTAAGTACCTCATAATTGGGGAACAGGTTTTCACTGTAGGTCCCCGCAGCCGTAAGACCGTAGATCCGCTAGGGACGCCTTTCGGAAGTCAATTTCAACAATCTAGGACTTGCCATATTGTAGTTCTCAGCCTAAAAACCTACACTCCAGTCCTAAGCCCTCAAGCCAGAGACGCCTAGCCAAACCCTACCCTCTTCAGTTTTCGAAGCCACCTGGGAGTTCTTCAAGGCTGCCCGTATATGATCCTCTCCATCCCTGCATATCCCCAGGCTCCCTTGGGACTCCCCGTTCTGGGAAACCTTCAGCTCGAATCATCCCTACAACCCTCATCCATTACATCCACCTAAAACGCTCTCTTAAACGCCCCCTGAAGCACCCTTTACCCTTCAACCCTATAACCCCCATGCTGTACAGGAGGTCCTTAGAACCCATGCATACCCCCCATGCACCCCATCCCCATCCCTAAGATGCCGTATGTCCCCCCTAAACCCTGAACCCTAAATCTGAAGCCTTAACCCTAAACCCTGAACCCTAAGCCCTAAACCACAACCCTCCCGCTGCACAGGAGGTCCACGCGACCCTATCGCAGTCCGCCCGCACGCGGGCCTTCGGCGGATCGGAGAGGCTACGCCGCCTTGAGGGATACCTGGAGGACTGGGCGGGTTTCCAAAAGTTAGGGCTCCGTGTAAAGGGCCGTATGGGTTACATAGGGTTTTCAGGGGTATATAGAGACATTTAGGATGTCGGGGTTCCATACGAAAAGGGCCCTTTCCCCTATAATAAGGATTGAAGTATACGGCCTCGTTTGTGGAAACCTCCATGTAGCGCCTTTAAGGCGAAATTCCTTTATTTCCTACTCACCACCATGTGGAATTTCGGGTTTAAGATTTAGGCGTAGGGTCTAGGGTTTGGGATGTAGCAGTTATTCCTGCTTTACGGGACGGGTCCAGAGAAAGTCCCCATGATCGTTCCCATAGTCGTCCCTTAATCCCACCCCCCACTCCCCAAACGAGGTTCGTGCGCTGAGGGTCTAGGGTTTGGGGTTTGGAGTCCTGGGTTGAGATAAGGGTTTTAGGGTTTAGGGTTTAGAGCTTGACGTTTCGGATTTGGGATTTAGTTTTGGGGGCTAGGCCTGAACTATTACAGTCCAATGTAACGGGTCTAGGATTGGCGGCTAGGGGCTCTGGGAGGTTTTGCAGTCGTTCAAAGTTCAAAGTACAAGGAGATGTACAACAGAATGCAGAGATTAAACGACTGTGACTCAATCACTGGCACGGATAGTCATGATGTTGCAAAAGTATACACAGGAGTGTAGGTGCTAGGGAGATGCCAGGAGCCAGGGGAAACATTGGAGTGTAAGGAAATGCTGACATCAAGTGTACCATAGTCTAAACTCTTTAAAAGGGGTTATACATGGGATTATATAAGGGAGTACTATTATTCAGGGGGATACTAGGAGTCTAGCCAATGGCTCAAGAGGCTTTGGTGGCTGTTCTTGTGTTGTGTTCAAGCTACCTGGGCCTGGAGGATGGGACGAAGCTATGAGTCTTGCATCTTACTGGTTCTTAGTAGGGAACAAGGGAACATCATCCTGTATAGTACTTAAAGAATACCTACATGATACCCATCGAATATATACCCCTTACTCCCTACTACTAAGAACTAGTAAGTCCTGCAAGTGGGTTGGGAGTGTTGAACCTGTGGACCGCCAGGCGCAAAACCCTGATTACGCTCCAAGCTCCAGGAGGTTCAACAATGTACTTGCCTTCTGCTTACCAAGACTACGAGGAGCTTACAGGATTTTACGGTCCAGGGGCTTAGGACTTGAGAAGCTCTAGTCTGTTTGGCTTGCGGTCCAGGTTTTAGTTCACGCCACTATCTTCTGACGGCGGGTTAGTAAGGAATAAAGAAATATATTATGTGGGGATTATACTCCCTTATTCCCTACCAACCTCCAGTATAAGTTTTTGGGCCCCAGGAGCTCTCCCAACATGCGCGCCTGGGCATCGTCTCAAGGAACTATGTCTCGATCATCCAGCAGGCCTTGCTTCATCAAGGGATTAGGTCTTAGGCTTGAGGGCTTAGGACTTTGAATTTAGGGTTTCAGATTTTGGGTTCAGGGCTTTGGGTTTAGGATTTTGGGTTTAAGGTTTAGGATTTGGGGTTTAGCGCCACATGGCGTTTACACTGAATCCACAATTTTGAGGAGTGTCTCGTCTGAATGAGGCTTTGGGGCAGCAGCCCGACTTAGTACAGCTCCTTGCCTGCAGTTCGCCAGGATTTTGTTGCAACCTACATGAACCCAAACATGGAAAAGGACATGGGGTCTCCCAACACTAGGAGTACCTTTTTAGGGGTCCCTTTATTGCAGATTATGGTTTCTTGGGGTCTATATTTGGGTCCCCCTACTTAGGGGAACTGCTACACAAGTCCTCTCTGAAAGGACAGTTTTCCACAAGCGGCCTTTGTCCAGGTCCCATGCTTGTTTGAGTCAGTGCATCAACAACGTTTGATTACAAGAAAGTCTTTAGTTTTTATTCCATGTCCCCTACAGAACTCTAAACCCTAAACCCTAAGTCCTAGGCTCCTTTAGATTGCAAGGAGAGGGATTGTTTTGAGTACGGCTGTTTAGATTTTTCGAATCAGATAAATGTTTCAGGAGGAGTTCTTTTGGATTTCTAGCAAAGTGCTGCTGCATACTCTGAGGACAGAGCTAGAAGGTCTAGGACGCTTCCTTTCACATTGGTTGTGACGAGTTTAGGGACACGGTGGGGGGATTATGTTTGGGGATTGATTAGACAGGGCCAGGGGATACAGGTCCGAACGCTTCCTTATACAGATTCTGGCTTGTTTTTTATTCCTGGTTGATGCGGGTTTGAGGCGTCAAGCTGCCCTCTGGTACTTGGAGGCTAGGCATAGTTGTCTCAGAATTACTAGCCAGAACCCCGAGATAATCCCCATATATGGTCCTTATATCCCTGCAAACCCCCAGTTTCCATTTTCTTTTCCGTTTCACTCTCCAGTAGTGGGTTATAGTTACCCTGGACCTCCAAGTAGCCCCTAAATCCTAAACCTTAGACCTTGAGATTTGCGGGTTCAGGGCTTAGGATTTAGGGTAAACTCCTAAACCCTAAATCCTAAGGAATCAAAACGCAGTCAGCCGTAAAGGCCAGACCTCAAACTCGGAAGCTTAACGCAAGATCCAGTCTGCATCAAACCCTTCAAAAGCTGAACGCCTGAACCTCTCAGTCCCTAAATCTCTGAAATCCTACACCGCAGACACCCCCTTACAGACTCCAGTGTCCTTTTTTGTTTTTGCAATTCTATTTTCCATGTGGTTCTTGATTATTCTTTCCCTAAAGCCCTGATTAAGCCCAAGACTCCTGCCTGTTAGACAGCTTCTCAAGTGCTACACAGCAGATAAATCTGTTTAAGGCTCCACGAGGCCATGTAAAGCCATAGTGAATTCTGCCACTCCCAAGATTTTTTTGAATCTTAAGCCCTACTCCAAGCTCTGAAACACCAAACCCTCGACGCCAGGACCCTCAGCATCCCAGACTCCTCCAGCATGCCTAAACACTGGAGTCCTCAATCTCTAAAAGCATGAGATCCGAGGTTCTTCGACCCAAAGCTGATCTTCGGCTTTGAAGATTGCCCCGACGAGGCCGGGGTTCCCTGGAAGGTCCAGGGCCACTTAGGTTTGGATCTAGGGCTTGGGGTCTAGGATGTGGTGTATGGTATGGTGTTTCGGGTCTTGGCTGATGGGTTCGAGTGTGTGGTGCTTGAGTTTGAACTCTTGGGTTGAGTTTTTTTGTGGGTTCAGGTGTCTAGGCATTACATGCTGGTTCTCTGCGAAGGAAAGATGTATCGTGTAAGAGAATGTTTTCTTTCATTCAACTGCAGACTCGTAATTTCGATCGCTCCACATATGTGAATGTATCTGGGTTTGTAGGCTCAACCCTTTCTCTCCCAGACTGCAACTTTGAACCCCTCCATCCTACATGCTGAGCTCTAAAAGTTCGGAGATTTAGAAATTGCTTCTAATTAATTAGGAAGTAGAGCTGTATAGGCATAAGAGGATATCACAACTTGAGATCAAGCCCTTACCCCCTAAACTTGCCCTGAGCGCTAAGCTAAGCGCTGACCCACTAAACCCTAGACTCGGTTGAAGATAAGGGGTTAAACCCTGACGAGGTGCCAAAGAGCCGGATTGTCGAGCGTGCGCTGCAGGAGCTTCGAAATTTGTGGATGTTCGCTCGTTTTTTTGGGTTCGGTTGATGATTTAGGGTTTATCCTTGAGGGATTAGGGTTTAGGGTTTAGGGCGGGGTGGGCTTCAGGGTTTAGGGCCGGTTTGAGTGGGCGGCAGGGCTTCTGCCTGCAACTTAACATTCTCCGATACTTGCTAAGGGGTTTAGGGTTTAGGGTCCCCAAATGCCCCAAAGGTTTTCCCTACAGGGGTTCTCCTTCGTCACCTGCCCGGTAAGTAGTTCGCAAGAAGGCGAGCTTCGCACAGCAGATGAAGACATGATGATCCTAGTGATAGGGAGGAATCATTGCCGTAGCCACCGTAGCTGCATAGACCTCAAGATATTGTAATTCATCCCTATTATGGGGACCTCCACCGTAAACCCTAAACCCTAAACCCTAAACCCTAAACTCTAATTCTTGGGAACCATAAGCCTTGCGGAAGGAGGGTGACCTACACAGACATGAGCTGCTTTTCGTAGACGACTCTTTTTTGAACATCAGCGACGTGTCGCAGTGCGGAGCTCAGGCCATGAGTTAGTTTAGCTCATTTCTTCCACGTCTTGGTTTAGAGCTTAGGGTTTATAGGGCTTAGGATTCAAGATGTAGGCTTAGGGTTTAGGGCCCAACAAGGCCTAGTTGAGTCTTTGGGAGCCTGCTCTTGGTACAACTTCAAATTTTCATTGCCCACGGTGTAGAACCTAAATTATACACCCTATCAACCCCAAAGGAACCCAGTTTCCACTTCATCTTCATTTCGTTTTCGCTGAATTTCCATTATTGGTAATGTATCCCTGTCCTCCGAACCATAAATCCAACAACCTGGACCTAGACTCAAAACCTACCCTACATTATTCCCCTCCTTCTTCTGTCCACACCCCCGCTTGCTAGTAGGGCCAAAAGAGTTGCTTTGAACAGAAAATGGAAACTGCTTGCCTGTACGGGTCTTATAGGGTGCATTACTTGGAACATGATTATTTGCGTGCAGGTTTCTGCCT
Source organism: Symbiodinium pilosum (assembly GCA_905231905.1). Lineage (NCBI taxonomy): Eukaryota > Dinophyceae > Suessiales > Symbiodiniaceae > Symbiodinium > Symbiodinium pilosum. The sequence goes on from CAJNIZ010018347.1 coordinate 38,349, forward strand.
GCCGCAGCCCTGCGTAGTTTCGAAATTCACTTGAACAGGTTGTAGGGTTCGGAGAACCCTCCAAGACCATTGCAATCAAAGAAATCGTTCTCGGATCTCCACCTCCCCAACCAGGTTCAAACCCCCAAAGCTAAACCAACTTCTCTTGTGCCATTGGAAGTCCTCGTAGAGGCTTCAAAGAAACGGGGTAAGGGCTTGTTGAAGTGGTCCTTCATAGGGCAACATGCAGGTGCGAGCGCAACGAGGCCAGCAATGTGGCTGTCAACAACTTAGGCCAACACTCCCCAAACCCTGGACCTTGCATCCTAAACCCTAAACCCTGAACCCTAAACCCTAAATATTCATCCTGACCGCGGCAGGAAAGAAGCCACGTTATAACCAGGTCATATCCTATGGCCTCTCAAAATGCACATTTTTCTTTCCATCTGTTCTTCCATTTCATTCTCAGTTGTTCTATCCCTCCTACAACAGTATAAGCCCTAAGCTCTAAATCCTAAACCTTAAACCGACTTAAACCCTAAATCCTAAACGCTTTATCCTAAACCCTAAGCACTACATCCTAGACCTCAAACCTCCAACTTCCAAAGCCTGCTACCTATAACCCCGCACGTTAGACCAAGGCACTGCCACGTTGAGACCTTGCACATCCGGACCAGTGGCATGGCGTCCTGGGAGCCTTCAATGCACTTCAGATTTTTTGTGGATTTAGGGTTTGGGATCTTGGGTTGGTGTTTATAGCTCAGGAATACAAAAGAGAATGAACGTTTTACAGCTATGTTTTGTGTGGATTGTATTGGGGAACGGAGGAGAAAGTATTGTTTAGGGTTGAGGGTCTGGGGTTGATGTAGGACTGCCTGGGGATTTCAGGGTCATTGTTGTAGATGCTTTTCATGTGTATTCTTTAGAAGCCCAGAGAGGAATATGATCTTGCCTGGGACACTACACTCTATAGTTTTCCAAGGGTATCCAAACATGGGACGAGATTTAGGGGTTTGATGTCTACGTAGGGGGAGGGTTGAATGGGTTTAAGGGTTGACGGTTTGGGGTTTATTGGAGGTTTACTGTGTTTGGTTTGGGGTTCGACCCCTAAGCCCTGAACCCTAAAGTGTAAACCTTAAGCCCCAAGCCTAAAACTCTTGTACGCGGGGCCAGTTTTTGAAGGCATCCCTAAAGCAAAAGCCTTACTACTTACTGGCGATGCCTGAATGACGACCAACATTGGCAATCCTTAACGTACTGTAGTATAATATACCACCCCAAACCCAATTCAAATCAAATAGGTGCTTGTGCAAATCAAGGACTGGGACTACATTATGGCATGGGCTAGGCGTTCGGCTGACGCATCGTGAAGCTTTGGCCCCTTTAGAAGCACCTCCAGAGCTTGGGGTTAAACCTTGATTTGGGTTTAGGGTTTAGGGTTTAGGGTTTAGGGTTTAGGGTTTAGGGGGGTTAAACCTTGCTTTAGCCCATAAACCCTAAACCCTAAGCCGTGTAGAAGATTTGGCTGTGAGAAGGCTGAAGCCTGGAGTAGATGTATGATTTATGCTCTGAACTGTGATTGTTGGTAAAGCCACTATATAGCCTTAAGGGGATGGATCCTTACAACAAAGACCAAAAGAAGAAGGCCAAGCCTTCAATATATAGTCAAAGTAAGCCTCAGGCCTGAACGCCGAACGTTACTTCCAAAGCCCGAAACTTAGTACAGTTTGGGTGAATTTCACACGTCACCTTCTCCCTGAAGCCGCTTCTTTCATGTTAGAGGGGGCTATTGTGGAAAGTCTATGTTGTCAAGACGATCTGGAGTTGGGGGCCGGGATTTAGGGTTTGTTTTCGAGGTTTAAGGTTTAAGGGCATTATCACGGAGGATTGAAGTGACGTGAACTGTAGTCTAAACTCCTAGTATCCCCCTTAACAACCTCCATAATACTCCCCCATACAATCCCGTGCATCACCCCCTTTCAGGAGTTTAGACCCAATCCCCTAAACCCTATATAACCCCCTATTCTCGCTCCCTTTGAGGAGTTTAGATCCTTGTGAGGGTTCCGAAGGAAGCAGCGAGCCTTTCGCACAGCCCAGCGTCAAGGTTTCAGGCAATCCGAGCCTGAATCACACACACACACAATTTAGGCAACTACACAAATCACGAACAAGGAATTGCTTCCCTCCCAGATTCTCCTATATTTGGGCAACCATAAGGAGTACTTAAAGTTATTGTCTGCGCAAGGAGGAGGGTGAATATACACTTTAAGGCGAGGGAATTACAACCTGGGCAAAAGAAACTTGAAATCCTAAACCTGAAGAAGCACCCTAACCCTAAACCCTAGGCCCTCAGCAAAACCCAAACCCTAAAAACCCTAAACCCTAAACCCTAAACGCTAAACCCTAAACCCTAAATCCTAAACCCAAAACCGAAACCCCAAAACCCTAAGCCTTTCACAAAACCCTATATATAGCTCTAAACCCTACCTACACCGCCTCCTTCGGCAACCCCAAGCTCTGACCTCTGCCGGCCCGCTGCGGGTCCATTTAAGTCGGTGCCCGTCGGCTTCCGAAGGCGGCGGGCACATAGCGCAGGAATCTGTGGCTGATGGGCGGAGCTATCATGGCCTGAATTGTAGATATACCCCAGTATATTACCATGGCCATAATTCTAAATTCTAAATATACCCCAATACATTCTGGGGAACATTTTCTATTCTTAGAGGGAGGGGTTTCGGGCGCTTGAAGGTCTGTGGGTTGACGAGGATTCCTTGCGGCCTCAGCAGCTATTCGACGGGGGGCTCTGCAAGAGAAGCACCTTTCCGTAAGCATCCCCGGGAATGAAGTTGTATTGCATCTACATGTTGCTACCTGAGCCCTAAACCCTAAACCCTAAACCCCAAATCCCCAAATCCCCTAAACCCTAAACCCCTAAACCCTAAACCCTAAACCCTAAACCCTGAACCCCTGAACCCTAAACCCTAAATCCCTAAACCCTAAATCCCAAAATCCCTAAACCCCTAAACCCTAAACCCCCAAACCGCGGAGGACATGGAATACTGCAAGGCTAGGTTGTTTTGGAGTTGGACGACTTCACTTTCCAAGGTCCAGGCTTGAGGATGGTGATTTGAAGGCCGTGGCTGTGGCGCTCAGAGTTCGGGATGAATGCTCTATGTTTAGGGTTTAAGGTTTAGGGGTTTAGGGTGCAGGGTTTAGGGGTTTAGGGTTTAGGGTTTGCCCTATCCAATATAACCCCAATGTACTATAGTAGTTTCCATTTTCTTTTCCATTGTCCCAATATAACCCCAATATACTATAGTTGTTTCCATTTAATTTTCCCTTATCCCAATTTGTGTCTGTCCTCAGCATGTTGATTAGCCCTTGGATTCTCATGCATTTGGTGTGGAGGACATCACCCATCAGATTCCTGCCACTGTTGATTTTTATGCTGGTTGGGAGGGGCTCAGGATGTAGGGTAAAGTATAGGGGACCAAGCTGGCTCTTTCAGAACTTGTGGGTTTTGCGTGGTATGGTTCGATGAAGCAGATGCTGTTGATGGAGGAAAGCATGCACCACTCTGGGGGACAGGTGAGTAACGTTTTATTAGGGATACTATGATACCCAATATAGTGTAAGTTTATATCCTCCTTTTGGGGTATAGTATTTTATATAAGGAATATACTCAAGTGTAATTAATTCATATTCTCAGTCCATAGCAGGCAGGTTCTTAGTGGTGCAGCAATGTATTTCCCCCACCAGCACCATGTATTTCGAGGCCTTTGAAACCTCAACCCCGGTGTTTGGGCCTCATGCAGTTACTGGGCATCAAGCCTCAAGAAGCTAAATGGCTCAACATGGGATTACTTTGTGCAAATTGGACATTGCTAGTTGCTGTAATGCTGCAAGCATGACCATGCTGCGCATCTGACTTTCTAGCGCCATGATTCAGGCGACATCCTTATCATTTGGCACTTGGTGCGTTTTTGCGATCGTCCTGCTTGTTGAGAAGGTCGTATAGCAAACAATGTACCAGCATGTTAGTTCCCCGCTGCCATAGGGGCATGTAGTTGCACTACAGTCTGGTTGATTGCCACTGGTTGTCATGCTTTCAACCTCCCTTGACCCTAAACCCTAAACATGTTTTCGACCTTACAATTTGTAAACATCTCTTGCGCACAAGTCGAAGCCCAACAGTGCTGGAGGGGTCCCAGGGCCTAGCCAGAGAAGGTAGTTCTAGCTTATGTTTTACATGTGGGTGCATCTCAAAATTGGAGGTCCTGTGTGGTCTGATTGTGCTTTATTGCGTCTGCGTTGCCAAAGGACCTAGGTGGCACTTCGGGATGATAAGAAATCTCCGTTATTGTTGTAGAAGGCAGCCTATTCGTAATTCATTTTGGGGGCTTTAAAACCCACCCGTGTAAAACAAATGGGAAGCACCCGCAATGCGAATTTGGAAAGATCGCTCGCGGCCACTGCGCCCAGCGACATGCAGTCTGCATGCTGGCCATGAAGCTCTGGATCTAGGGGCTCCACACCTCTTAGGGTAAAGGGATTAGGGTTTAGGTGGCCCGCTCGTTTTAAAGAATCAGGGGTTCGAGGCTTTAGTTTAGGGTTAACCCTCTACCCCTAAAGCCTGGGTTTAGGGGTTTGGGCCGAGGGGAAGTTGCTGCTGGAAGCTATGGTAGATTCAAATACGGTGGGACCTGGGAGTGGTTGTGAGGTTTGGGAAGAGATTGTTCACGCTTTTCTGGGTTTAAGCGGTTGAACATGTACTACTGAAGTAGGGTACAGGGTGATGCTGAACTTCGTGCATGAGTTTATGGCAGACAAAGTGCGCCCTCGTATGGCCCAAACTTCAGTGCCTTGAAAAGAAGCGCCGACGCGAAGGAATGATTCGGCTTCCAGACGTGCTCTGCAGGCTATAGCCACGTTACCCAATTTCAGCTCAAACGGTGATTCATAAGCAAGATCGTCCTACATACGTTTGCTTCATTTCAGGTTCCGAACGTGAACGAAAATGGCCAGAGAAGTGGGATTCTGGCTTACGGGTAGGTCTAAATAGGATTCAATGAAGGACCACCAGCGTTTTTAAGTTTGCGAGAATGACCAGAATTTTTGAAAGGGACGTAGACTCAAAAGCCTGGATGAGTTTAAACAACCCATCCAGGTATTTAAGGTTGAGGTACTGGCATTGGCATGTATTGTTTTTAAAGTTCCGACTGGATTCACTTGGGGTTTAGCAAGGGATGCTGAGGTCCCGAGCACGTTGAGGAACTCCCTGTTGGCTATTCCTTAGGGCACTCACCGTTGCAGTAACTGTCCTTAAAGGGGGTCTTATTCAGGGTGCAATTGTAGCTGCTAACACCCATTTAGCTGTAAGTGTAGGGGGGAATGGCCTATTCTATACCTTAGTCTTAGTTCCGGTAAGTTGTGTTCATCGTCACATTCGGTTGCACGCTAGACTTAGTCAGCTGCCTGAGGCTCGATAGGTCAATTCCGCCTAATAGCGCAGATCTCTTGCCATCGGATTTTAAGAGCCATTCCACCTCTTTTACCGTAACCCACAATCTAAAGGCGCTCCCGCAGATTTCTGGAAGCCTGTATGTTGGCTTGTACAGGGAGCTTTTCGGAGGGAAACCGATCCCACTTTAAAGTTCCGCATCGATGCACTTCCACTCCTGTTCCAGCCGACCGTGATCCGTTAAAGAGGCAGACGAGCGTGCTGGGAAATGCTTGAAAATCAATGGGGGGCCTCCCTGAAATACATATGCCTGGTCTCTACACTACCACTTCTTCTTCTGCCTTAGTAGTAGTAATTGTCAGGTTCAAAGAAAACGTCATAGCAATCACCATAAATATAACAATCATAATCCACATCGTCATTATCAGATGGTTGTCCCATTTTTGAATACCCAAACCGCAGATGATGTTATCTAACTCGTGCCTCAAGAGTGAGCAACTCCTGATATGCACTCCTATAGGAGTGTCTCGGTGTCATCCACTAGGAAACTGTTTAATCCCTTGTAGTTCCCGTACACCCTTAAGGTCCTTGAGGGCCTATTTTGTGAAAGTGGCAAGTTCCATAATAACCCCTTAACCTTCAACGGTAATTAGTCTCCATTTCATTTTGCATTTTCTCTTTCCATTTGATCATCCGTATTTGTGGGTAACATACCCACCCATATACCCCCCCTGAAGCCCGCTTAAGGCTGATCCGTTAGCCTGAGAGCCTGGTTCCCCATTTTGAGCAGTTCTCTCTCCTGGGTTGCTGTTAGTTAAGGAACTGAATTTATGTTACTATATGAGGGAACCCCTATTATTTACTACATATATCCATTATGGTAACTTCATCTAAGTTCCTTAACAGTAACCCAGTCTCTCGTACAGGCAGCTCCCACAGTTGGGTCCTAGACGTCCTTGGCATCCACGAGCGGACGCACCGCTGGGAGCTCTGGGGGGAAGGGGGAAGGGTGGGGAGGGGGTGGGGTAAGGGGTTTTGAGTCCAAGGTTACCCTAGAACCTGAAGCCTAAACCCTAGGCTTTAGGGTTTAGGCTTTAGTGTCTACTGTAGGTCGGGATTTGTTGAGTTGCAGAAGGATAGTCTTGATTCTTTGAAAGGATTCCAAGCGGATGCCAAGAGTTCTTTCGTGGGTTTGCCCAAGGCTTAGAGCCTAGAACTTTGAGTTCTCAGGGTCAGGGGATGTGGCTTAAGGTTTAGGACACAAGCTACGGATTGGATGAGATCTACAACCTTATAGTGGGGTTTAATTACTAAGCCCTTAATCCCTGCGTATCCTATACACCCGTAGTTTCCACTTATTTGTCCATTTTCTTTTCCGTTTGATTTTCCAGTCTTTGGTTATAGCTACCTTGAACAACGAACATTGAAATTATTTACGTATTTAGAGCTTAGTGTTTAGGATCGATTCTGCTATGTTTGGGCCAGCCCCTAACCTGCAACACCCTTGCTCTGACATAGCTCGCGCCCCCAAAGTTCAGACATTCTCGGTGGAGCCGCTTTATACGCATTACGTACCGTACACAAGTCTTCTAAAGCCAGTTTCCCCAAATAGGGAACCCTAAATGGACCCTAATACACTACAATCCTCATCTTCTAGGGACTCCCAGAAACAGACTGTTGCTTTCCGGAATTTTCATCTGCTCTGACCAACAAGTGAAACCGCCCACCGCCAAGGTCGTTCGCTCTTGGCCTTAGCTGAAGCGGTGCAGCCCGCTGGGTTTGGGATCTTCATTGCTATTAGTACTATTCTACTATTGCTCTTTTGAGATGTTTATGGCCGTTGGGTATTACTACTACTCGCACTATTGCTTGTGCTACGTACTGTCATGTCAATAGGTATTTATGCTCGCCTAAGTCTTGTCAGTATTATCATTATTGCTAGTATTGAATCGAAATCGTTCTGAGTCAATTTAGACTAATATCAAAGGCGCCCATCCCTTTTTTTGAAGATATTCTCCATAAAAGACCTGATAAACAGTGGTACATTTTTTCTTTTGGGGGTGGATTGCGTGCGTGGGAGGGGGTAGGGTGGGTGGGGTGGGGGTTTAGTAATTTAATATCAGCATAGCGAGGTTACCAGTGCTAAGTGCTCTCACTGTTCTTAATATTGGCATTGATGTTTATATCGTCAGTATCACAAACCTTAATTATTGTTGGTATCACAACCAATTTTGTAGGGGTTTAGGTCCAGAACAAGCCAAAGTCATAGCCGATAGGTCAGAGTCAGATGTGAAACCCGACGGAAACGGAAACGGAAGCTGGGATTATATATCGGTTTCTAGTTTCAGCGGTTGGGGCTAGGTAGGGGAAAGCACAAGTTATCAGGTCATCTGCAGGTAATGTCATGTAGTCCAGTAGAATGGGTATAGTACACCTGTGTTTCAGAGCATGCCTACTTAGGTCGGGATTACGCTATTACTCCTAGAGTCTGTGCAGGCGTTCAGGTTCCGGGTTGTAGGGTTCAGGAGTCAGGCGGAGGCTTTTAAGCTTTTGGGCTGCCAGGCTATGTATTGGTTGCTTCTGCATACGGGGTTGCTGCAGTAAGGGTGTATGAGGCCCACTCCAGAGTTGGAGATTTGGATCTAGATCCCTACATGACTACATGACCTTATTTTTCATTTCAGGTTTCATTTTCAGCTCCATCTGATTCTCCAGCAGCGAGATTTCCAAATCTCTTCGAGTTTGCTGCATTTCCTGTGTTTTCGGCCTTGGTATGGTAGGGTTTAGGGTCTAGGGTTTAGGGATTAGGGTTTGGAACGACTGTGCGAGTACGATTTCGCCTAGGAGGCGTAGCCCCCCCTAAACGCCTAAACTCTGAATTCTACGACCTCAATCCTGAAGCCCTGAATCCTACACCCTGACTTTCCGTAAGTCCTGCACCCCTACATCCTAGGGCCCTGAACTCGAAGACTTGAGCCCTAGACCCTTCAATCTGTGCCCGCACGCCAGTTGCTGGTCCCAAGATCCGACGCGCTGGGGACCGCACCATGCTGTTCAATGTCTAGGGTTCAAGGCTTAGGGTTCAGGGTTGGAGGTTAGGGATTAACTTTCGGGGTGGTTTTGAGACCATGAGATGGAGAGTCAAGTAAAGAAGACAATAGCCCCACCATATGGCAGTTCTATGTCATGTAGTAGTTTGCGCAAGCAGGACGAGCGAGAAGTGCATGAAAAGCTTCGTCGGGTCCGTCCACAGCAAGTACGAGGACCTTGAACTAAATCCTAAACCCTGAGCCCTACACCTTAAGCCCTAAACCCTAAGCCCTAACTTTAAGCCCTGAGCCCTACACCCTAAGCCGCATAGCTCTGGGGATCTTGGAGGTTCCGATCTTCTGCTCAGCAGGTTGAGGCTTTAGGATCTAGTTGGGGCGAATTATTCCCTTTTCACCTTGTTGGGATCCTAAGTTCTTTCAAGCACTAAGCCCTAAACCCTTAGGCTATACCCAAAAAGGGAGACCTTTTTAGTCCTACTTCGTTGGGGACCCTAGTTCCTGTTTCGCGAGATTTGGGTTTGAGTTGTAGAGGTCTGGGATTTTAGGTTGAAGGTTTAGGGTTTGGGGATTAGGCTTTAGGGTTTTAGGGTTTAGGGATTGGGTTAAATTAAAAGATTTGGGATTAGGCTGCAGGGATTAGGGTTTCTAAGGTTTAGGGGGCTTCTGACTTTGGAAGCAGTATGTGGGCTTTCAGTGCAGGACGTCAAGCTTGCGACGGAAGTTGCGGTTTAGGGTTTCGGGTATAGGGTTGAGGAGTTTCAGGCTCCACGTAACAAGCCGATTTTGGTTACCCTATTCTTTATAGCCAAGTATAGTTATAGGATCCAAAATTTGGGGATTGGCTTACCAAAGCCCGACCCTAAACCCTAAACTCTAAACCCAAAACCTGATCTTTCCTGTTCAGTGTTCTGGCAGTGTGCGGTCTGAATAATGTCCCCTCGTAAGTTAAAACTATGATGTACCCAGAACCTATGTGGAGGTTCAGTAACCATAACTCAAATGCAACTGAACGTATAATGCACTCATGAGCCCGACTAAGTCCCGCAATATGTGGTTATACCCTAACTATATGTTTGAGTGCCAGTTATCATTGGGTTGCATCTAACCCTAAACCCTAAACCTCCAAGTAGAAACTCTCAGACTTTAGACCGCCGCTTTGAGGCTTTCAGACGTAGGAACAGGTTCCAGCCTGTTACCTAACAGGACTTCTCAGAACAAGTGCCGTAAGTCTAGGGTTTAGGGTTTAGGGTTTATAGTAAGTCATCTGGCATCTGCTCAGGAGCATCAAAATCCTTTCCACAACGAAGCGCACGCGGCGGTGGTGTGCCACTCAACGTCTGAATCCCAGGCATCCATGACATGGGACGAACTCGAGCCATAATGATCAGAACCCTAGGCATGCTAGAGCCAGAGACGTTTGATCCGCAAAAGGAGTTTACGTTTCCGAACGGACATGGCTCGTAAGCTGACCATAGCTGGCACTCGAATTTGGGCAACCCACCAGATCCCATCAGTAAGGTGGTTTCGTAGCCCACTTTCCAATGTCATTATGTTTTGTTTTGACTCTAGAGGGTTGCTTGACAGGCTCGTATAGACTGTTGCTAGGGGGGGGGCAAGCACCCAAGGTTTAGCGTTAGGCTTCAGGGTTCAGAGTCTAGGGTTGGCTTAAGGTTTAGGGCTTAGGGTTTATCGTCAGCATGCAAAGCACATGTGGGCCCCCAAGCTCCAGACCCGAAACCTGGACCCTGTCCAAATCTGAGTTTTCTGAACCCCGTGGACTTCATATCTTGTGTCCTGGCTTGTGGTTGCAGAGTTAGGTTTAGGCTTAATTAGGTGGTGAGGACCCTATACTTCTTCAATTCCCTCGAGCCTACAAGCCGAAAAGGGGTGTACACTTCGCATTTCAACTCCAGATTCCACTTCTCCGAACGTGGAGGAGCCATGACACCAGCTCTAGACTGTTTAACAACGGGTCACAACCCCTGACTAAAACCCAAACGTGGAAACCCAAAGCCTGAACCCTAAGCCATGCACGTGAAACCCTGAAGTCTCAACCCTGACAAACATTAACCCAAGAGTCTGCAATCCCAGGGCCCAAGCTCCTGAGCCCCATGCTTGAACATTCTCAGCATAATCACTGTTCAGAGGGACCAAGCTCATGACTCATAAGCTCTGTAACAGGCTTTGTATATGGTAGATTCCATAAATAGGGGGCACAGCAATATAGGCCCAGCAGCCCACCGACTTTATAATCCTTAATATACGGACGGAACCTTGATTTGGGACACCTCCATATCCCTGAGGATCCTGCGGATGCCCTCTTTCTACCTCTTTCTACCCTGGCAGGATCCACGGAAGCCAGCTGTGTATCATTCAACATTCAGTGGGGCCGCATGCCCACTGCACTAACTTGCAACCCTAACCGCGCCAAGTGAAGCTTTCGCTCCGTGCCAAAGAGCAAGAAGCATTTCACAGTATAGTCCCCCTCAAGTAGATTGAATGTGGGATATATGGGGAACTTATTCTAATATACCTAAAGCCATATTCTATCTACTTAAGGGACATTATATCCCAAAAGGCTAGGATTTTTTTTTTTAAGTGTTTGTGTTTCTGCCAAGTATTCGTTCTATTCGTTACAGAGCACAAGAGAACCCCCAAAGGCTACACTCTAAACCATAGCCTTAAAACCCCAGCCCCTAAACCCTAAACCCTAAAACCTAATCCCTGGGCCCTAAGCCTTGCTCCCTAAACCCCAAGCCCTGAGCCTTAATCCCTACACACTAAACCTCTTGACCCCCCAAGCCTTCACCCCTTGGCACTCCTAAGCCCTTAACCTGAATCCTCAAACCCTAAACCCCTTAACCCCCAGCCTAAGCTCCTTGGTATTGCCTATTCCTAAGCCCTAAGCCTTAATCCCCAAACCCGAAACCTCTTGAACCCCTAACCTTAACCCCTTGTATTGTTAAGCCCTAAACCTGAATCCTTTGACCCTAAGCCCCTTGACCCCCAAAACTTACTTGGAGGGTCAGGGGGACTTAGTAAGTAGGTTAATAATCCCTTTAAGCCCGAATATCATTAACCTGCTTACTAGGTCACCAAACCTTAGCCCGAAACCCTAAATCCCGTAACCCCCCAAGACTTAACCCTCCCAAGGCTTAACCCCTTGGTATTGCCTTAGGCACTGGCTTGGAGAAAGAAGTCTTTGCCCCGGAGTCTGTTTATGGTTTTGGGGTTTTAGGGTTTTAGGGTTTCAGGGATTAGGGTTTCAGGGATTAGGGTTTTAGGGTTTTATGGTTTAGGGTCTAGGATTTAGGGTTTAGGGCTGAGGGTTTAGGGCTTAGGTCGCATGACTTAGGATTTGCTACGCATTTCGGTAAGCGTATTTGCGGCTAAGGCCTGTCGATATTATAGGGGTAAATAAGGAATATAGATGGGCAAATAATGCATACTGTGCTACAAGGTTATATAGGGATATACAGGGATGTATATAGGAAATTCTGGGTTTAAGGTTTTGGTGAGTGTGTATGAGGTTGCCAAGAAAGGTCGGTGACTGTGTGCATTTGGTGTCCATATGGGTAGAATCACAGGTTTAGGGTTTAGACCATTATGGCTTGGGGTTCCCAGAATTAGGGCACGTTTTCTGGGGTCCTTGTCATAAGGATTATCGTATTTGGAGGGTCTATATGGTGGTCCCGTATGTAGGGAAACTACCAACTCAAGTCCTACCATACATGGAAGCTTAAAAGGGGTGCTTTGTAGACTCTTATCTTTGGGAAGGGAGACAGTGAGGCTCCATGCTTGTCTAAGGGGTTTAGGGTTTAGGGGCCCTCACATCTCAATTTCCATGATATTTAGACTGCTCGGGCCGTTGATTGGAAAGAGTACCGGAGTATACGGATTCTGATAAAATGCCAGGCCCAAAGACAAGTAATATGGGCTTCTCCACTTGTTTGCGCTTCCCTAAACCCTAAACCCTTGTTCTCGCTTGCGTGAGGTAAATCTTCTTCCGCCATGGGCAAAGACATGCAGCGTGCTCAGATTGATTATTCCACTTTCCCCGATGGTTCAGGATTCGTGGCCTAAGCTCTAAGCCCCACACCGCGTGGTGACGGGCTTCAGAATTAGAAGTTTGGGGATAAGGCCTTAAGATCTCAAATCTCAGTGCATGTTGTGGAGGATTGCGCTTTGGACCCTATGCAAACGCGCGCTCCAGGGGCAGGAAACCTAAACCAGGGGTGTTGGAAGATGCGTAATTTTGGATGTTCATTCTAAATGATGCTGTGTTGTTGTGGTTGCTTTAAGTTGGCATGCTTCGCCCACCCCTATGACTTTTGACATGAAGAAAGTTGAAAGTGTCGTTAGTGACACTGGAAAATTATACGAATGCAGACAATTACTCGATGCGTTTCCTTGCAGCCCGTTGACAGCCCATGATCCATATTCCATATGATCTATAGTCTGAACTCTGTAAAGGGGACTATATAGGGGATTATTTAGGGGACCATTACGGGGTGATATTATTTGAGGGGGATATTATATTCCATATGCTAGGGTGCGGCCGACTGCCTCTGCCTTAGCCGCGCCCTCTATGGGCAATCCGAGCGGCTTAAGCACGCGGATATACTTGGAGAATGGGATCTCAAAGAACGCTAGTATGAAGTTTGTAGCCGTGCGAACTCTTGACCCTAAATCCTAAACCCTAAACATCCTTAAGCCGTGAACCCTAAACCCTAAACAAAAACACTGAACATCCTGAAGTCATGAACCCCAAGCCCAGCTTTTTTGATCTTCATGTTCGAGCTCGCAATTCCCGTTAAGTAACTTTCCAAAGTAGCTGGAACCCGCCTGAAGCGATAGTATTGGGCCACAGGAAAGACAAACAACTGGGTTGCTTTTAAGGAACTTAAACTAGGTTTCCGTAATGGGTATATATCGTAATTAATATGGCTCCCCCGCTCTTGTAACCTAATTTCAGTTCCTTAACAGCAACCCAAACAAGTGTAGCCGCCGTCAGCCTGACACGTCCTTACCTGCTCTTATATCCTAACGTTCAGCCAAAACAGCTTCAGGCACTTAGCCACAGACATAGCAGCGCTTGCGCACGATGTGGGCCACTTTGGGCGGAACAACGCGTGTGGGTCCTGGAGGGCTGTGGTGCTCAGGATCTAAGACTTTTCATGCAAACTTTGGATTTTTGTGATCCAGGGCTTGGGTGAGGGGTCTAGGTTGATGAGTGTCTAGTTTGTGGGTTTTCAGTTTGGAGGTTCAGCTAGCGCACGGTAAGTTTACTGGTGCCCTGTGGCCACCCAAACCCACGCCTGTATACATTCTCGGATCATGACAGGAACTCGCAAAACTTTAAAATAGAAGCCTGAATATTTTCAAAATCATGCCCGTTAATCCACACGCATCTACAGCAAATTCTACCCGAAAACTGTGTAGGGCTTTAGATTTTAGAGTGCCGTGCCCTCCCTCTTCCAACATTCCGGGCTTTTTTTTGAGAGTCCACGTGAGAAGTATTCGAACAGTTTGGGTTGTATAACCGGGGTTCCGCTATTACTGATTTGCTACTAAGGAATTTAAACCTAAGTTACTATAATGGGGGAACCGTCTTAACTACCACATGTACCCATTATGGTAGCTTGATTTTAAGTACCTTAACAACAACCCAGATTAGGGGGAACCAGCATGTTCGCTATGTGGGGCTGCGAATCTTGGAGTCTAATTTCAAAAAAGCTTCCAGCATCCTAGGAAAGTTGTTTGGCAGCGCGAATCAAATCCTTAAGCCGCGCAAAAAAACACGTTGCTGTAGGTGTTTCATTCATTCTGTACAATGCTATTTCTGCAATCCTTTAAGCCTGTCGAGAATCTTTCTACAACGCTAAACGAGCCAATCTTACCTAATCCAAAACTCAAAATGTTGAACCCGAATCCCTAAACCCTAAACCCTAGGCCTCCAACCCGAAACCCGAAGCCCAAGCTTACTGGTGTCTTGTAGGGACTGAAGGAATGGATCCCTGTTCTGGTTGTTATGTAGTCCTTATAATGGTCCCTATAGCCCACTCCTACTGTTGATGTTTAGGGTTTAGGGTTTAGGTTTTCCCCTAAACATTAAACGCTGCACCACGACCAAAGTATACCATAACATCATGACCCAGGTATAAGGCACCCGGTCATGCAGGACTTCGAGTAGCAACTCCAAACAGCCCCATAGCTCTCCCCTATAGTCCTTAAACAGGGTCCCCCACCCTGCTGCCTACACATTCCCAGGGTCCCACTAAGGACCCCTCATTTGGAGAAAATCTCATATCCCTAGACCCTCAAACCTGAACAATGTTTTCCATTTTATGTTTCGCTTTCTTTTCCAGTTTGATTATCGATTATTGTTGGCTATTATTGAATATGTATACAGATACACTTATATACCCCAATATACCCCCTCTATATTCCTGAACCAGCCTGAACCCTAAACCTTAAAACGTACGCCGTAGACCCTTAAACCCTAAACCCTGAAGTACTTACTACACATGCTGGCCTAAAGCACCAGACAGCAAAGGTTCTGCACCAATGCACAGCACGACCTGGCCTTGACGTACAATGACCGGAGCGTTCTGGAAAATATGCCGCCGCCTCATAGGGCTCCTAGAGGGAGGGCGGGGTGGGGGCTGAGGGGTTTGGAGTCTAGGGTTTAGGGTGCAGGGCTTAGGTTTAGTACTGTAGGCGACTGTATGCTAACATGTTATTACTTTCGTATGTACTTGATAGTATACTCTTGTTTGCTATTATCTGCTGTACCACAAGGGAACGGACCTCTTGAAGCAAAGGGTTGGCAAGCACCTAAACCCTAAACCCCCGCAAAGGAGCCCCGCAATCATCAATAGGCCGCAGCAGAGCCTACTCGGAGGTTCAGGGCAATTATAACCCAGCGGTACATGTTCGTATAACCAAGTTATGAGGTAAACAATACAAGTTTCTATTATGGTTCTGTCTGAGTACGCACTTATAATTGGATGTTGAGCAAGCCCTATTTGGAGGGTCACGGGTGACTTAGTAAGTGCATTTTTATCCCCTGAAAGGCAGATCAGATCATATCCCGCAATTATCCCCCATATTAACCTGCTTACTGAGTCTCCGTCACCCTTCAAGCAACGTAGCAGTCTGCACGAATTCAGCCCGTGCCCTGATGCACAGCAGGTCCTCGCAATACGCGTACATGTTACACCCCTAGAGCACTAGTGCTCATACACGAAATATTCGGGCCCCCTCACGTTGGATCAACGAGCATCTGTCTCAGAAGCCAGAACCCACTTCATCGAAGAGTCACCCAAAGCATGTCCTTTACAAACGCTAAGCCAAGCTGTACCCTAAATGGGGGTTTCCCAAAATGAGGGGTACCTTTTTGGGGTCCCCATAATAAGGACTATAATATATTGGAGTCTATATTGGTGTCCCCTTATTATAGGAAACTACCAAATCTGGTCGTTTCCATTTTCTTGCCCATTCCTTTTTCTGACCATATACACATAGTTCCCGCAAGTGACCCCCCAGCATAATTCCTTACATCATCGTGGTATAACCCGTAAGTCGAGACCGGCCCTGACCCTGGCTACAATCCCTGTGTCATCCTCTATATGAGCCATGGTCTAAACTCCTTAAAGGGGGTTATATGGGGGATTATAGAGCTGTAAAAGGGTTATTAGGGGGGATACTAGGAGTTCAGACAATGGTACATATAGTAAGAGCAGTTTGGTAGCCCCAGCCCCCAGAATTAAGGTTTCGCGCCTAGGAGCCCCATTTTCGTCAAAGGGCACTTAAAAAGAGTCCTAATTTTGTGGGTTAGGGCTACCAAAATCCTCTGACTGTTATACAAACAGAAAGTTTTGATGTTGAAAGAGAGCTCCTGCCATGTGGGCTAGGAAGCCCCGGACGACCCCGAACCCTTAGTTGGCAAGGCATTCAGCAACGTGCTTTCACCTAATGAAGGCAGGGGTAAGGATGGTCCAAGATTTTGACTGGGGTTCGGGAGTTTGCAAGCTTCTCTCTTCCAGGCAAGTCATGAATGGCTTATTATACTAAGGCAGCTTCCGTTTCATTTTCCATTTTGTTTTCCATTTGAGTTTCCAGTATTTGGGGTATAATATCCTTACATTTGGATGAGGTCTGGGAGGGTGAAGGGCCATTCCACCTTGTTTCGTGAGTGAAGGGTCTACATACGTCTTCTGCATGTCAAAGTGGCTGGTCTGACTTACTTAGCCTTACTGCTTACTGATTACGGACTTCAGCAGGCTACTGCACTGTGTTTCAAAGATAGATGGGAGTTTCCATTATAGACCCCAATGTACGATAATCTTGTTTTAAGTTTGAAGTACCCCCAACAAGGGGACCCCCAATTTTGGGGCTGCTCCAGATGGGCCCTCAAAATTGAGGTTGCGAAGACATTTCGGTGTTCAAGGATAAGCCGGNNCCCCCCCCCCCCCCCCCAAATGGAATCTCACTTGTGTGTTCTATGTAGGGCTTGAAGACGGTCTGGCATGAGATGGTGCGGATAGGAATCAAAATAGCTCAATGCGCTAGAGGAACAAAAGTCCATGTTAGCCATTGCCCTAAGCCCTAAACTAAACAAAATCTTTAGCCCGAAACCATTTCCAGCTAGTAGGCCCTATGAGGATGAGGGTGAGCTGGATGGGCCTAGTATGCGGGTCCATGATGTACTGTCCCGCAGCCTAGCCCTTATTTGCAGAAGCAATGCCTGAGAAGCAAGTAGGGGCATAGATTGGGAGACGTGCGGTCCCTAGATAATTCCGGCTCCGTGAAGTTTAGACAGAGTGTCTTGCTGGCGTCTTGAATCTTGCAAACAGATCTACTGATACTGCCAGAAGAATCCCCAGTCTGATATACGGCACATCACCATACTCCAAATCCTGCCGCTTGAAAACACAGCACCCCTACTCCCAAGAGTTGAAGACCTCACAGTTGGACCAGACAGGTGCAGCAATATTTGTTTGGAGAAGGTCCCTGAGCTTTGGATTCTGACTCTGCG
Source organism: Symbiodinium pilosum (assembly GCA_905231905.1). Classification (NCBI taxonomy): domain Eukaryota; class Dinophyceae; order Suessiales; family Symbiodiniaceae; genus Symbiodinium; species Symbiodinium pilosum. Next base: position 55,879 of record CAJNIZ010018347.1, read on the forward strand.
ATTTGTTTGGGACGTTTTGTCCGGAACATACGTCATCAGGAAATCTCACACAAACTCGCATCCTGACAAGGCTGCGAACATCTCCAGATGCCTAAACCCTAAATAGCAATTCCGTTTTCTTTTCCATTATCCNNCCCAAGATAACCCCTACATAACCCTATTGTAAAAAAAGTAGTTTCCATTGTCTTTTCCAGTATCTCAATAAAACTCAATATTCACAGTCACCCCAGCCCTCCATATTGTCAGAAATGGTTGGTGACCCTTGTCAGTAGGGTTTAGGGTTCCAGTCGTGGAATGGGAGAAGTTGTAGCAATTCAGCAGTGGGACAAGAAGACGTAGTAGATGTTGTTCCAGGTTTCACAAGCATCATATAGCTGAGGTAGTAGGCAAAGTAGTAGTTCAAAGAAGCTGTGACAAGAAGAGCAGCAAAGCATAAATCATGATGCCAATCAGGCTTCGGTCATCAGCAGCCCTCTCAATTGGCAATCCCCAAACCTTAACACTAAACCCTACTGTGCAGCCAAGCTGAAGACTTGACGAATGCCGAATGCAGGGGTTTGGATGTGATATCCTATCTTCCGCATCTAGGCCGGGCAACGTGCATGGGGTTTGGGCGCTCCAGAATCCTTCGCTGACGTCACATGACCAAGTTAACCCTAGATCCTACATATCCCTAGAAGCATCCAATCTTCAAGTCATTTTCCATGTTCCCTGTGAGTTGCCTTTTATGTATCCATTCCTGAACCTGTTACAGTATTAACCAAATTTCAATGCGACTTCCCTTGGGAGTTGCAGGGCTTGGAGGTTCTGGGAGTGGTTGAGCATGGCAAGTGAGCCATGATCTAAACTCCTTGAAGGGGGGGTTATACGGGATTGTATAGGGTCATATATTATATAGGGTTAAATAGGGTTATACTACATGGGGCAAAATGGGTCTAAACTCCTTAAAGGGGGGCTATATAGGGGATTCTATCATGGACTATTGCTGGGGTTATACGGGGGGATACCAGGAGTTTAGACTAACGCTCAGATGAGGCTTTACGGTTCGATGTTTGCATGGTTTGGACTCAGCAGTGTTATATCTTCAGGTCCCGGGCTCTCATTTGAAGTTTTGGCCTGGAGATCAGAAACCTCCCGTGGTACTGCATCAAATCTTACCCTAAACCTCCAAACCCTAAACCCCCAAACCCCTAGTCTCCTAATTGCAGATGGGAGTTTCCAAAACTCAGCCGTTCCTTGTTGGAGGGTCCCCGCAGGGTTTTGGGAATTGTTGGGCCCAAAACGGCGCTCCCCTATCAATGGAAACTGCCACTCCTAAATCCGAAAGGCCACCTTAGACACTGACTCGAAACACGTTTACCATCCCAAAGTGTGGGCTAGATATTCTGAAGGAAGCTCCACCTGATGAGATTGGTTTGGGGTTAGGGGAATGTAATCACCTCGCACTCATGGTAAATCTTCTGCCTCATATGAGTGGTATTTTATTTGGGGATACTATGGTACCCATTATAGAGTAAGATTCTATCCTCCTTTTGGGGTATAAAAATAGTATTTTATATAAGGAACAATATCTTACTGGGTTTGACAACCAAAAAAACACTACTCATATAGCCTTCTAGTACATAGCACGTATTTATTATTCCTCCGGTGGGCTTCATTGTGTTAGATAGGGGGAAGGCATTAGATTCATTATGGGTTGGAAGGGTGTGGCGTGACATGGACATCTCCAAGTGATGGGTGATTTTCGGGAATCTTATCCCAAACCCTAAATCATGTGATTTGGCTCCATTGCCATGAGTAAGGGTATGGAGGATGTCCTTCCAGATTTTGCACAAATTAACTGACAACCTACGACCCCACAAGCTGACATGGGGGATTATATTGGGGGGTATTTTGGGGCTTATTAAGGGGGATACTAGGAGTTTAGACTATGGCTCATATAACCTCCTGTCTAAAGGACAGTAGCCTGTAGCAAGGATTCTTTTGTAGGGTTTCTATGTTAAGTTGGGGGATGGAAAGCTGTTATACCCGAATCCCAGCGGTTGCGGAGCGTAGGGAGGATCAGGGAATGCTGGATGGCTAGGTGATTCCCTTCGTCCCTTGAACCACCCCCTCCCCCAAGGATCTTGTGATGGTATGGTCTTCTTGACTTTTTTTCGGTGGGACTTGTACTGTCGTAATTGTTGCTGATGCGGCTACAACAGCTTCATTGCAACTACTATATCACCAGAACAAAGCTGCGAGCACTATACTATCGCTGTGCTACCATTGTACTACCACCCTTCGACCTTTATAATCACCACCATCACTCACCGCCCACCACTTAACCTCTGCCCTGAGGGATAAGCACGCCCTTTATCGGGAGCACATTGTGCGGCTCTCAGACTGCCAGGGCTCTGAAAGCGATCGCCATGGTAACAGTAGAAGCAGGTCCTTTCTTACTAAAACTAGTGGTATGTCCTACATGACCTTATGTACCCAAACCTTAGGGTTTCTGGTAGTACAGTCTACTCAGGGTCATGCAGACAGCATGTTGTGAATCCGCACAGGTACGAGCCGTGTAATGCACAACAGTAGTAAAGAAATGGGGTCTTTTCAGCATAACTTCGCTACACTCTCTGGGGGCTCCTTTTTGGTTGATGAGAGCCCCAGGTATTGTTTGGGGGTCCTTCCTTCTCAGACTTTTGGCTCAAAACCTTGAAGAATCATCCTTCTCATCCTCTGCTCGGAAAGGTGATGAGAGCTTATTAGAGTTTAGGGTTTTTGGGCAGTATAGGGCTTGAGGATGGGAGTAGAAACTCAAGAGGTTCCACTGCAAGTCTACAATTGAACCGCTGAGGCCTGCCTTTCAAAGAGTTAAACACGGAATCCCGAATCTCTAAACCACCATACACCTTAACCCAAACCCTCAAACCTAGGCCCCTACATCCTAAACCCCTAAACCCTGAACTTCCCAGCCCACCCCAAAGCCGGAAGACTCCCCGGACCCGAGGTCAGCCTTATTCTCGCCACTGATATGGCGACGCACTTCGAATTCCTTGGGAAGTTTAGGGCCGGCTTCTCAGAAGGAAAGCTCGGTATGGCCTTGAAAGCGGCTAGAAGGGGTTGTATGGTTCAAGAGGGGTATATAGCATCATATAAATAGATATATACATATATATATACACATACATGTAGGATTTAGGGCCTCCAGAAATTCCGGGCATCGTATTGCGGATTCCTGAAATGAGGAGTGTATCGGGCAGTACCAGGCGATGCGCATGCCGGAAAGCTTGTAGTACCTTTTTGGAGTGTTATTAGTGTACAGCGCCCAGAAGGATGATTTCCAATCATTCAAGGCCTTCTAGTAATCATGCTCAAGTGGACTGAACCCAGAAAATTGCGCAGCCGACAAGATGATCCGAACATGTACACCCTGAACCCTAAACCCTGAACCCTCAACCCAAAACCCTACTTGATTCCTTCTGCAGAGTGAATGTACTTGAGGATGTTTTTGGCTCAAACTCAAACTCGAACAATCGTTCATCTTTAATATGCTGGTCTTTATGTTGGGGGCTATATGGGGATATCCAAGGTTATATAGGGGTATATAGCACTGGGATGTAGGGTTATATCGGCTGCAACTCCATGCCAAAGCGGTCCCATATCTTCTGTCTGCGCTGTCCCTTAAGCCAGAGTTGCCGTATGTAAGATTGTCTGTAAAAGTCTCAGCCGGGCACCCGCAGACCTCAACTTTCCACGCAGATCAAACACGCAGATCAAACTAAATCATGTTGGTCCATAAAGGCTGGATTCTGGTTGTGAGGTTCTTTGATAGCCAACCTTCTTGGGACCCTGGAAGGGATTTTGCGGCGTTAGTCCAGGATTTTGTGATTTTGTGTCGTCGGCCGAGTCTAAAACCTACAACCTACAACTGACGTTCTACACCCCTACGCCCTAAACGTTAAAATCCACGATCTGAAGCCTTTCCTAAGCCCGAGGCCCTAACCTCCAAACCCTAAGCCTATGAACCCTTATCCGCTAGACCTCCCTGAGCGCGACGCCTTTGTAAGGTGAGGCGTGATTGCAGCGAATTCAATGTGCAGGACGCAGAACCCATTGGAGTTTTTTGAAATCTACTTTCGGCTTAGGGTTTAGGATTTGAAGTTGAGGGTTTGAAGTTCAGCGCCTGGAGTTTAGGATTTGTGACTTGCCATAGTCTGTTCTGATTCTAATCATTGTGACTATGATCACATCTCGGATAAATGTGATTTTGACTTTGATGGGTCTCTTCTATGCTAGCAGAGCGATTTCCTAGGCAAATGGGGTTTATTCGCCCTGTGTCCCGCTTGGGTGGAAAGAAGCTGATAGTTTGTCCAAGTGGGTTTCCCAAAATAAAGGTCCCAAGAGCATCCTGCACCCCAGAAATCACCCCTGTTCGGACCACTCTCTGCCGTTTTAGACTTTGGGAGACAATTTCCAATTGGTCAGGAACTCTACACCATTGCGTGCTCACACTTGCCGCAAACAACGTAGACTGCAGTCTTGCGATGTCTTCTGGTCAAGCCGTGTTGTTACACAAAGATCTAGGTCATGTATTGCTTCGAACCATCCACAGAGGGACTTTGGTCCTGACAACCGCTCAACTTTTCGCCGTTTTCGCCATGCTTGCGCTGTGCGCGCTTTTTGTGGCCCCGCTGCTTGTCGTTGCGTGCCGCGGCTGATTTTGGCAAGCAGTAAGACAATCAGCAAGAATAATTATAGTCATACTAGCGATTTTAATGGTTATAGTAATTGTAATCATGATAGTCATAACAGTAATAATATCGATATGGATGGTAGGGGCCCCAACAAGGAGTGGCATTGGGCATTCTTGGTAGGCATCATGCCCTCTCATTTTCAGCCAGAATGTTTCAGGCGGATCCACCTTTCAGACTCTCCTGCCCAAAGCAACGTGGTCAACACCGAGTCAGAATTTGGCATCTACGCCACCGAAAACTCACAATACCTGCGAGGACACTCCTGAAAAGAGTCCAGGTTTCTGAGAAAATCACCATGTAGATTTTGAAAAAGAACGCGCATGCAGATCTATTTTATCTATTTAAGCATTCATATTTCGGGTACCGGGCGTTGTTGCTGAGAGCCAGCTTCCTCCAACTGCTAGACTTTAGGGTTCAGCGTTCAGATGTTAGTGTTTAGGGTTTCGACCTTAGAGTTTCGGGTTTAGGGTCTCATCCCCTCAACCCACACAAGGAACACCCGCTGCCCCCCAAAATGTTTATTCCCAAGATTTTGCCATATTTATTGTGAATAATTCCTGTTCTCAAGGTAGTGCCATATCTAGGATGGGAGTAGTTATTATCAAGAGAAGTCGTTTTGTTTCTTTGATGGGGTCTGGGGACAGCAGCTGACCCCACCCCGGATTCGAGGATCCTTGAATCCTGAACACTAAACCTTAAACACTCAGATTCTTTTTTCATAAAACCATGCATCCTATAGTTTCAGGGTCCTTACAGCAGTGCTTGTGGAATAGGGGGGTTATACAGTCGGATCGAGTGTTGAAAGAACGCCACATGGTAATTGTTCAAACACCCATCCCTAAACCCCAAAATGGCCATAAGGTACGGGCCCTTTGGATTGGAATCTACCTTCAAGAACGTGTATAGAGGGAACCCCGAATTCTCCATACTCTTCTATACCCCATACCCTTTACAATCCTAGATACCCCCCATATTTCCTTGAAAGGGACCTTATGTTCCCAACCCCAGGCACGATGATGTGCAAAGCATCAACGCCGTGACTTTTGCTACAACTGACATGAAGGCCAGCTACGACTTCTATTCGAAGCTAGGTGTCTGAGATGCAGGTTTGAGGGTCTAGGGTTAGGGGTCATGGGTCTAGGGTCCGGGGATGAGGGTTAAGGGTTTAGGGATTAAGTTTTAGGATTCAGGGTTTAGAGTTTAGGATTGGGATCTAGCGTTTAGAATTGAAGAGTTTAGAGTTCTTTTTCTTTCTGGTTGAGTTTGGATACTGCCCGAGGTCTAGGGCCTGCGCAGGTTTAGAGTTTCATTTCTCTGGACGTACGCCCAAGCTGCTTTCGTTTGCTTGGTCTTGGTGTTGAGGACGTTGTGTCAACCAACCCGTCCGTCCCCGAATCCTTAACCCTACGCCCTAAACCCTAAACCCTACGCCCTAAACCCTAAATCCTAAACCTTACGCCCTAAACCCTAAACCCTTTAAAGCGCGCTTGACATTGTCACAAACCAAGAACAACAGGGCCATCACCTTGTTGGTAGAGATTTCTGGAGGACGCATGAGACCTAGCCTAAACTCCCAGTATCTTGTTTAGGAATTCCTATAGTAGTCCACTATATAGTCCCTTATTTAACCCTTGTTTAAGGAGTTCAGATTATGAATCTCTACAGTCCTCCGCGCCAACATGCAACCCCAAAAAGTTTGCCTGACGAGGGGCAGTAGTCTTTACAGGGCCCTGTTTGCTTTGTGAAGCCTAGGTTCTAAGCCTAGAGCCCTAAGCCCTAAACCCTAAACTCTCAAGCCCATATAAACTTACCATTTCTTAGGGTACCCAAATTTCCTTAATCTTTAAATTTTAGGAGCTTCAAAATCAAAATCCGCCCCCAAACCCTAAGTAGCGGTAATAAACCCTAAGCCCTAAACCCTAAACCAAACTCTGAAGCTGAGGCATGAATTGCACCTACGGGGGTCCCGGCGCGGACTTCACCACCTTCGGAACAGGCGGCCCAGGGTGAATTTCTAATGTAGATAACGGAATGATCGGTCCAACATCCCTCCAAAACCCTAAGTATGTCGAGGCTTTTAAAAGTGAGAAACGGAGGCCCAACTGTGCTGATGATGCTCGAAAAAATTGCCTCAAAACCTCCATTCCCTGGAGGGCCTTGAGGCTTGACCTCCAAAACCCATTTCCTAATAGGGGTCAGCGGCACCGCCGTGACGGCCAGGCCGGACTACCTGTACGACTAGTACTACTCATAGTACTTCTGGCGCGACTAGCATTGCGTACTAGTACTTCCAGTGCTACCACCACCACTATTTGTACAATCACTACCCATTTTTGCTGTTACAATGACTATTACCTACATTGGGCCCCAAAGGCTATAGATCATACCTACCTTGGGCCCAAAAACTTATAGATATTACCATCCTTGGGCCCCAAAGTCTATAAATGCTACCTACATTGGGCTATCAGAGCTACTCCAGCTTTCCCGCCCTAGAGACCGCCAAGGCGGAGGTCCATCTGGCGGTGACAACCGATACCATGTGAACATCTTCCGGTGCGTGGGCAACATGCGCAAATTTTTCGTTTGGCGAAGTAAACTACAGGTTTAGGGCTGTAGGGCTCAGCATCTCGGGTTATATATCTTGAGAGCCCAACATATCTTGAAGGCCCCATCTTACTCTCTAAGCCCGAGACCTGAACCTTAAACCATAAACCTGAACCTCGTTGAAAAGAAACCATTTTGAGGTCTACAAGCTACCGGCCGCCATCATCTGGAGTGTGCTGGCTGATATTTTTTAAGGGGGGTTTACGGCTTTGGGTTCAGGATTTAGGGTTTGGGGTTCAGGGTTTACGCTTTTGGAGTTTAGGGTTCAGGATTTGGAGTTTGGGATTCAGGATTTCAGGGGTTGTAGGTTTTAGGGTTCAGGGTTCAGGATCTAGGGCTTTTGATTCCGGATCTGTTACTTTTGGGAAGTCCCATCTGAATCGCGCCTCAAGTCAGCCTTTAGGGATGCTGGATATCCAGTTTGTCGACCCTGAAATTACTTGCACGTGCCTTGTTGTGGAGCTTCCTCCGTGGGGCTCCTCTACTCTTTCAGCTTTTTTTGCAGGGAGGTCTTGAAAAGACGTGTGAATCTGGAGATGTCCTGTGAGCGGACTCCAGGTGTTTTCAACGGGCCCAAGAAGCCAGTTTCTTGGGATCCCCAAAACTACTTCGGCGAGCACATGCTTTATTGTCTTTTGCAGCTGCTGCTGGGTAGCGCTCCGTGGTGTCAAGCAACCAAGAGGACCGAGAGCTTGCTCACCAAACTTTGCCGGCTGTCCTGAGACCAGCTCTTGCACCAGATCCCCTGAAGCATTCTGCGTGCAGCGCAGACGTAGAACTACCCGGCAGTCCAGACCATCCAGCAACAGTCTGTGCTGATGAGGCGGAGTGAGCACACATTGCAGCCATAGCGAATGCATGGGAGGCATCCAGATTAGTTGGGCAATCTCTACATGTGAAGCCCATCTTAATCTGTCAATTGAAGCAACTGAAGCGAGAAGCGCTATGCTCTATGGAACGTTTTCGCTCTAAACGAGAGGGATTACCCCCTTTCCCCGGCCCCCTGCTCTCAGACACCAAGCGACCAAGTCATCTGGCCCTATAAATGCTAACCCCTTTATTTTGATTATAATCCTTATTGTAGGAACCCCCAAAACGGGACCCAAATTTCGGGAAACCCTCATAGTATTTGAGCTTTTAACTGAGGCTTGGAATGGTGTCGGCCGGAGCATCTTCTACGTCTCGGATGTGGAGAGTGCTTGGCTTCAACTTTCAAAAAGACGTTTGTTGCACATGCGGTTTAGGCTATAGGGCTTAGGGTGTAGGCCAATCTCCTACGCAAGAATTTGTGAAGGAGTATAATCATTTGTGTTTAGGGCATCGGTGTCCTCCGATTTCTAAGCCGGCCAGCCACTCCATCTTGCTATAGCCGGACCAGCACACTGCAACTGTGTGGCCATCTCTTTCAGCCAATCTCCCGTCCTTATAGCCTCGCGTAATCCCCGTGTAATGAAGTTTGCAGGTTTGAATCTAGTGGCTCCTTCCTTGTGCTCCCAACCGTAATTAGTCCTTATGAAATTAAGATGACATGTTTACACGGATTCCTGCTTTCTTGCTTTGAACCTGAAGATGACATGTTTGCGGTGATGCACGGTGAACAGGTGCCTCAATAATGACCCATACCTGATCCTAGATTCCACGCACAATCATGGTATAGGTTCCCCAAATAGACCTCACAAGAAGGTTGGTATTCATTCAGGCTCCTACATTCCTTTGCATAACCCTACACAACCAACAAACTTAAACCCTACAGCCCAAAACTCTGAACCGTGTAGCTGTCTGAGGCTTCCATGCGAAGATCACTGGAGCGGGCCTGAAGCCCGAGTTCGCACCGTCATCTGCCAGCACTTGTCATGGGTTCTCCAAACCACCCCCTACTGCCCCTCTGAAGTAACTTCAAACAACCGTAAACTAGAAAACCGCCGGGGTAAATATGGGTGGCTGGTGAGAGGGGAACACATGAAATAGGTCTTGCCAATCAGAGGCAAGTAAGTAGGTTGGAAGGGGGGTTATAAATAGGCCAAACCTAAAGAAGGGACTGGCAACACATCTTGTAAGCTACTTGCTAACTAACTCCGCTGAGCCTTCAAGCATTGCAATTACTGTTTGTTACTTGTACTTGAACCCCAAATGTAAGTAAGAGTTATAGCCTTTTTTTGGTTTTGGGCAAAGGGTCTGCCCATTTCTGGGGTCAAGGCACTTGACTGTTATTACCCTAAACCCTAAGCCCCGAACAAGCCTCAAGCCCCGAACCCTAAATCCTAAACCCTAAACCCTAACAGTATTTCAATGGAGATCAGGTTTAGGGTTCGGGGGAGGGTTCGGGTCTTTAGGGCTTCAAGGAGGGTTTGGGCGAAAAGGTGCAGGGTTCAAGGAGTGTTCAAGGAGCGTCGCCTGCCAACTCCAAATCATGGTGTTGTCACAGGGTTGCAGTAGGTGGATCGTGAGTTGTGGATGTAACATTGATGAGGTCCTTCAAAGTAGGATCTACTGCGTGAGAGATGGCAGCTATGCATTGCATCAGGGATTCTGCGGCGCCTCTCGTGCGACAGGGAAAGTCAAGACCAGTTCAACAGGAGTATATCTGGCCACTTCTGATCCTTTGCACTCAAAATTAAAACCCCCCCGCCCCCCGTTTTGAGAAAGCCCCTTTTCTTGCTTAAGATCAGAACCGGTGGCTTATGGCTTGAGGTTCGGGGTTTTGTCTGGGCCCATTGCCCCAGGTGACATTACCAAGATATCAGGCCAGGTGCCTCTGCACACACAAACCTTTGAAACAGGATAAAGCTCCCAAGCCCTAGCATTCAGTCTTTCCTAGACAAGAGTACACATCTTATCAGTAGTAAGGATGTGATGCCAGGTGGACAGCTTCATAAACCTTCTATCCCCTTGACGCCTTGAAAGGAAGGATGCTGACTGGGGCGAGCGCTATTTCCACATACTGGATCCCATGGGCCATCTGCCTGCAATTTTGGCTACAGGGAGTCCCCTAAGTTTAGGATGTTTTTTGTTAGGGAGCCCAGACAGTTTTCGGTTTCTGAAGCTCTGGTAGTCTCACATTTTCTGTCACTCTTGTGGTGAGGTTCTTAAGTCTTATGATACTGTGGTTACTAGAATCCTGCATGACAGTAGCATTTTGGAGTACCACAATTCCGAAGGCACTTAAGTACGGTCATGCAGAATTCTTAGTAGCGACCGTATCGTGGCTCCTTGTAGTGTAGCTATGTGCTCGCCAGAGAGTCGTTCAAGTTCCCACAGAGCACCAACAACAAACCGTGAACCCGGACTTCTTTGTTTGAGTGGTTGTTGGTGTTGCTGCCTTTGGGAGAGAGTGAACATCTTGAGAGAGGCAGGCCACCGGTCATGTTATCTAGCAAAATGCGGGGTCCAGCTGATGCAAAGCTCTGCTCAGTGAGCCGGGACAAACACAAGCAGCAGCAGGCGACGGAAGGGTATACTGGCAAACACGTCAGGTTTGCACCTATGTATGTTAGGAGACGAGGCACAGGTGCATTGTAGGCTTCAGGGCTTCTCTTGCAGGGAGGGAAGACGCAGCCTACACGATGACGTTTTCAGATTTGTTCTTTAGAAAGGACAGGACTGCAATGCTCAAGCTTCTTTTCTGAATCTGCCGTGCTCATAGCAACGATCCAAAGGATGTTGCAAATCTTTCTTGCCGAAGGTGCAAGAGGATTGCCACACTCCAACACGAATAGCCGCCACTCGATTTCCGTTTGTATTCATTTGCACTAGGATTCTCCAGAAAGCTGCCCGGCGTTGCCCTGGGCTCCAGTCTAGGTGAATAGCCCAGATCTGCTGCGGAGGTCTTTGGCAAGATGCGTCCAGCAGCAGGTGAAGCTGTGCCGCAGCTGATCGATGCGGTGAAGGATCCAGATGAGAATATGCGCAGTTCTGCTGCAAAGGCCTTGGGCAAGATGGGTCCAGCAGCAAGTGAAGCTGTGCCGCGGCTGATCGAAGCGCTGAAGGATCCAGATGTGGATGTGCGCAGTTCTGCTGCAAAGGCCTTGGGCAAGATGCGTCCAGCAGCAGGTGAGGCTGTGCCGCAGCTGATCGAAGCGCTGAAGGATCCAGATGGGAATGTGCGAAAAGAAGCTGCAGAAGCCTTGAGCAAGATGCGTCTAGCATCAGGTGAAGCTGTGCGGCAGCTGATCGAAGCGCTGAAGGACCAACATGTCAACGTGCGCAGTACTGCTGCAGAGGCCTTGGGCAAGATGGGTCCAGCAGCAGGTGAAGCTGTGCCGCAGCTGATCGAAGCACTGAAGGACCAAGATGACGGTGTGCGCAGTTCTGCTGCAGAAGCCTTGAGCAAGATGGGTCCAGCAGCAAGTGAAGCTGTGCCGCAGCTGATCGATGCGCTGCAGGATCAAGATGCAGCAGCCGGTGATTCTGTGCGGCAGCTGATCGAAGCGCTGAAGGACCAACATGTCAACGTGCGCAGTACTGCTGCAGAGGCCTTGGGCAAGATGGGTCCAGAAGCAGCTCAAGCTGTGCCGCAGCTGATCGAGGCGCTGAAGGATAATTTCTTTACTGTGCGCAAAGAAGCTGCAGAAGCCTTGGGCAAGATAGGGGCAGCAGGTGAAACTGTGTCGCAGCTGATCGAAGCGCTGAAGGATGAAATTTACCCTGTGCGCAAAGAAGCTGCAAAGGCCTTGGGCAAGATGCGTCCAGCAGCAGGTGAAGCTGTGCGGCAGCTGGTCAAAGCGCTGAAGGACCAACATGTGAATGTGCGCAGTTCTGCAGCAGAGGGCTTGGGCAAGACGGGTCCGGCAGCGGCTGAAGCTGTGCCACAGCTGATCGAGGTGCTAAAGGATCCAGATGAGAATGTGCGCGAAGAAGCTGCAAAGGCCTTGGGCGAGATGGGTCCAGCAGCCGGTGAAGCTGTGCAACAGCTGGTCGGAGCACTGAAGGATAAATTCTTTCCTGTGCGCAGAGAAGCTGCAAAGGCCTTGGGCAAGATGGGGGCATCAGCAGGTGAAGCTGTGTCGCAGCTGATCGAGGCGCTGAAGGATGAAGTTTTTCCTGTGCGCAAACAAGCTGCAGAAGCCTTGCGCGAGATGGGTCCAGCAGCAGCTGAAGCTGTTCCGCAGCTGATCGAAGCGCTGAAGGATCAAGATTATTATGTTCGCTGTTTTGCTATACAAGCCTTAGGCAAGATGGGTCCAGCAGCAGCTGAAGCTGTGCCACGGCTGATCGATGCGTTGAAGGATCAAGATGGCCGCGTGCACAATTGTGCCGCGGAGGCCTTGAACGAGATGGGTCCAGCAGCAGGTGAAGCTGTGCGGCAGCTGGTCAAAGCGCTGCAGGACCAGAATGTTGATGTGCGCCGCTTTGCTGCAGCCGCCTTGAGCAATCTGGGTCCAGCAGCAGGTGAAGCTGTGCCGCAGCTGATCGAAGCACTGAAGGACCAAGATGATAGTGTGCGCGGTTCTGCTGCAGAAGCCTTGAGCAAGATGGGTCCAGCAGCAAATGACGCTGTGCCACAGGTGATCGAGGTGCTAAAGGATCCAGATGAGAATGTGCGCGAAGAAGCTGCAAAGGCCTTGGGCGAGATGTGTCCAGCAGCAGGTGAAGCTGTGCGGCAGCTGATCGAAGCGCTGAAGGATCCAGATGTGCATGTGCGCAGAGCAGCTGCGGAGTCCTTGGGCAAGCTGGGTCCAGCTGCTGTTGAAGCTGTGCTGCAGTTGATCGACGCGCTAAAGGATGAAATTTACCCTGTGCGCAAAGAAGCTGCAGAGGCCTTGGGCAAGATGGGTCCAGCAGCAGGTGAAGCTGTGCCGCAGCTGATCGAGGCTCTGAAGGATCCAGATCAAAATATGCGCAGTTCTGCTGCAAAGGCCTTGGGCAAGATGGGTCCAGCAGCCGGTGAAGCTGTGCCGCAGCTGGTCGGAGCGTTGAAGGATAAATTCTTTCCTGTGCGCAGAGAAGTTGCAAAGGCCTTGGGCAAGATGGGGGCAGCAGCGCGTGAAGCTGTGTCGCAGCTGATCGAGGCGCTGAAGGATGAAATTTACCCTGTGCGCGAACAAGCTGCAGAAGCCTTGCGCAAGATGGGTCCAGCAGCAGCTGAAGCTGTTCCGCAGCTGATCGAAGCGCTGAAGGATCCAGATGTGCATGTGCGCAGAGCAGCTGCGGAGTCCTTGGGCAAGCTGGGTCCAGCTGCTGTTGAAGCTGTGCCGCAGTTGATCGACGCGCTAAAGGATGAAATTTACCCTGTGCGCAAAGAAGCTGCAGAGGCCTTGGGCAAGATGGGTCCAGCAGCAGGTGAAGCTGTGCCGCAGCTGATCGATGCGCTGGAGGATAGTCATGACGTCAGTACTGCCAAGGCTTTGTGTAAGATAGGTCTAGCAGACGCTGCCGGTTTCGGATCTGCAGCTGTGCGAAGGAGGCTTGTCCATGTTCTCAAGCAAATTGATGATGCGCGATCCCCAGCTCACGGGGCGGTGTTGCAGCTTCTACTGTCGCTCAGTCAGCAATGTCAAGACTCCGTGGATCCAGATGTGGCCGATGCCGTTGTGCAGGCGATATGGCTCAGTGACTGCGATGATGTTGCTCGGTCTGCTGTGAAGTCTCTTCCTATGATCCTGAAGGCAGTCGAACTTAGCCCCGTAAAGTTGCGTGGCCTGGTGCAGCGAGCCTGGCGCATGGTGCCAGATGCTGTGATTCAATGCGGCCTGCACAGCCTCTTGGGACTTAGGAATCCCCATGACCTCCCTGGTCCAATGGAGCAAGACATCAGCCAGCCAGACCCCAGCGAAGTACCCACAACCATCACCCTCAGCGACAGCTGTGCCCCCAACGCAGCCACGGAAGGCTCGCTTTCTCAACAGGCATCCTACATTCCCGCAGGCAGTTCAGA